>JAECUM010074544.1:0-15268 GCA_016617855.1 Megalonaias nervosa | reverse complement strand
TAGCTCAAATTTGTAAACATATTTTCAGGTTTTTGCATAGTTAGTTCAAAATCTACGTCATTTGTCCACTTTAATTAATAATCATTTTCACATATATTGAACTGAATTCGTGTCCTTACAGACAATGAACTGAATTCGTGTCCTTTTCGATGCCATGAACATACAAAATAACTTGAAGATAAAGTTGATCTATTTTTAACATGTTCATAGTTGCAACAGAAATAAATATAAAATTGTTTAAAGTACTAGGACAAAGTTACAAATTCAGTACATTTTGAATTAGTCTTCAAGTAGTGCCATGAGCTAAACTGGAACTCCTTTTTATTGAGTTAATAATGGCTTATGGAATTGAAAATACGTGACAATTCGGCAATAGAAGGGGCATTAATGTTGGCTCAAAATTCCCCAACCTTGATTCATTTCTAAATTTCATGTTCATGATCATCTATCATATTCGTCAAAAGTTCTTCGCGCCAAAATTAAGACAATTTATTCATTCCGGTCGGGTTTATAACCCGTATTTTGGCCGTTCGCCATTGATAGAAAAGGTCTGAAGGTTCATTTTTAAGCGTAATATTTTCTTAATTTAAGCGAATGAATATGTTTTATAATTAACACGTTTAATACTTTTGATATATCACGAAATTTGTAATCATTTTGGATCAGGATAAATCCAAGGATACGTGAATATTTTTGTAAAGAAAATGGACATGATCAAGGCAAACATATTTTAATATTTTTGAAAACACTTCTACTGAAATCATGCACAACATGTAAGGAGACTCTGGTCATTCAATCCTTTTGAACCACGGAATCCTGCATTACTTTCATTATTCCAAGCGTAATCGTTTTAATGTCTTGCACAATCGTCTCACATTAGTTCAGTTTTAGTTTACTTTGGTTTCTCAAACTCTTCTTTATACAGGGGTAAACAATAATTTTCGTGAGATATTCGTTCTTTGATCACATTTTGTAGTCTTAAATATAATGAAAATAAAAGTATGACTATACGAAGTATGTTTTAAAGCAAAACGATTTCCTTATCTAATGTTATTGAGCAATAATAACGCACAGATGCATGGCCCAATGTAAAGTGTATACTTTATCATTCAGCTCTCTAAACGTTATAATAACTCATTCTAATTAATCCATCTTAATTAATCCGTATAATTAATCCATCGTAATTTCATATTTATTCCGAAATCATTCTGGAGTTGCAGTTGCTCATTTGGTCTAGCGACACACTCGTAATCCAGGTGTCGCGTGTTCGATACCCGCCCAGTCAAGTCTGAGTCGGTTGTCTCTGTGTGTCCTTGGGAATGGTATTCAGCTCTTATTTCCTCAGCCAGTAATGTTTAAAAAGTGCCGATAAAGCCATTAAAGACATATTGTACATAAACAGGACCGAATATCCTTTACCATGCATTTGATTTTCGCGTCATTTGTGTTAACCATTTATAAGCATGAGAGAACAAAACTTCTCCAGAGTAGAGATGATCCGAATCAGTTTGCTTTGCCATGTCTCAAATGAATGTTTATGTCTGGTTCACATTTCTTAATCCTTTGTGTATTTTTGTTGCACATATAACGGCCACTTCTAGTCAATGTTTTGACATATTGGACAGATATAGGCCCAAAAAAAACCAACAAAACGAAAACAAAACCATTTCCAAAATGCACCCGAACCCACCAAATCCACTGCTTAATACGAATTTCAATTCTTCCAAGCTAGCATGTCCCCGCATCCGATTCCAACGTATTCTATCCCTGGCCTTTCACGTCCGTCGTCGCTTATATTTTCTTCAAACTTCTTTCTGAGAAAAAGAAAAAAAAAAAAAAAAAACATCTAAAATTTGGTAAGCTACATGAAGACTCTGTCAATTTATCTTATGCAATAATATAATTATATCAAATTCTCGTTATCCAGTGCCGACAGTCCTACCAATATAGGACCCTAGTAAAACTCTACCCCTCCCCCGCACCTCCGCGATAATTCTATTTATCATATTGTATTTATATTTGGGTTAGGAAAATTTGCGTTGGTATTTTGAAAGGGCTTGTGTAATACAGCTTTCAGTTTATTACTTGGCACATTATCTACATTTACTTACTAACTTTAAAAAATAGCTGAATAATTCTACAAAAGGAACATTATTGCAACCTATCAGTCAGTAGATCTCCTTAATTATTTCTCAAGTGAAAACTTACTCCTGTCTTTATTCTCGTATCTTTACTATCAACAACATACTTACTTTTTTGATGTGCTGTTCTTTTTATGAAAGTGGTTTTATGAATTTTGGACCTTTGACAAGTTAGTTTCTATTCATTTTATTGCCTTTGATAAATTGGTTTCGACGCATTTTATTGCTTTTGATAAGTTAGTTTGGACGCATTTTATTGCCTTTGATAAGTCACTTTCGCCGCATTTTATTGTATTTGTACTCCAACATTGCAGACGCTATTCTTCTCGGAATTTAGACTTAAACTCCTCTAAGAAAGCCCACAGAATTCCGCATAACAACATTTTTGCGCGCAAAGAAATGAACAATTTATAAATGTTAGTATAATATGCATATAATCTGAAACCAGTGCCTTACTAAGGGCAAATGACGCTGGCTGATGATGGCCCAAAGGCGTTTTGGCTCCCCAAGTCCTCTTTCGCTCGGAGTTTTGGCGCCCAAGACTTTTGGCGCCCGGGGCAAACGCCCCGTCCGCCGCTCCCTCCCATCCCCCCGTTAGTACGCTCCTGTTTGAAAATGTATCAGAAAGCTTTAGTTTTTTAAATACTTTTTATGATACTGTACTATGTTATGTTTTTGAGATTCATTTTGTGTGCTCAGAGAGAGAGAGAGAGAGAGAGAGAGAGAGAGAGAGAGAGAATGTTTTACATAAATGTATTTAGCCCACTCTTCAGGGCATAGACTAAAATGCAGATTAGTGTCATTGGTGATGTCTCGGCGACCATAAATGTCAAAGTCAGTTTAGTACCTAACTCGAAGACATAATGCCACTATAAATGAGGACAGAACCCTATGATTAATATTTGATTTACGGAAATAAAAACCACACATAGCACCTAAATGTGACTCAAAATCCCACGCACAAAAACCTAAATGTGGCTCAAAGAACCCACATAAAAGCACCTAAATGTGGCTCAAAACCCCACACAGAAACACCTAAATGTGGCTCAAAAACCCCACATAAAAGCACCTAAATGTGGCTCAAAGAACCCACATAAAATCACCTAAATGTGACTCAAAAACCCCACATAAAAGCGCCTAAATGTGGCTCAAAGAACCCACACAAAATGACCTAAATGTGGCTCAAAAAAACAAAGCACCTAAAAGTGGTTAAAAAATCACACCCAAAAGCATCTAAATGTTGCTCAAAATGAATAATAACCACACAAAGCACCTAAATGTGGTTCAAAATTACAAGAGAGGTGACATATCAACATCAAACATTCTTTTTCTACATGCAGTTGCCAATTTTTTGTGGACAAACATTCACCGACAGATCATATTTACTTTTTGTCTCAATCTCGTGAACCATTGAAAAAGCAGTTGGCGAAGATTCTGATGGACAACAACCTTGAAATTATTTTTTTCTGTTTTTTAAACAATTGTGTTTGAGCCTACAAAAAGTGTCACTTAGATCGTTATTTTGAACTAAAGAGTACAAACTTTAGCATCTTTGACCAGTTTGCGAAATAGATTGCAGACTGACACAAGGCTGTACCTCCAAAAGTACAAAGAAGCGATCAAAACCAATAGAAGAGCGGCTTTAACGAAGGACATGCTTTACATAGATGGAAAAAATCTGGAAAGAATGGGATTCATAGAAACAGTTTCTCTAACAGTCTTATTTTAGGAACCTTCTAGGCATTGTAATGATGGTGAATTTTTAGCATTTATTATGGATTATAATAATATTGTCATATCCGTGGAAACTTGGCAGAAAAGAAGTTGTGAATTTTTGATATTTGAATCTGAGTGTAGTTCGGTCGTTGGAAAGGAAAGTATCAGATAATAAAGAAAATGAAAACAGGGCAAGTGGAATATCTTGACAGTGAATTGGCTATGAATCATGATTTTGGTCTTATTTGAATGGAATTATAAAGAGTGCTGTTAAAATGATCTAGAATGGCTACCCATGCAAAAACATATTCTTTATTTTAAAGGAATCATGACATATAAGTCTTTAAGCGATCTTTCTCCAAATTTATATCTCTGACATAACTGAACTAAGATCATCAAATGCTAAGCGTGATCTCCGATCAACAACTAACAATAATCTCCAGATCCTGTGGTCAAAAACCAATCTTTTCATTAGCTGTTATACTATATCAGCATCTACCTTTTAAAATTCATTATCCCTGAGGATACATAATTCAATGTCCCTTGCTTCATTTAAAACCTAATTCAAGAAATGCTTTCTTGACCACCTGGAATGAGAATTTTTTCATTGTGTCCATAGATAATAATGTGCATGTTGTATTCGATGTATGTATATATGACTTCTGACAAGCTGAAAATGCATAATACCTGTATTATGATAAGGATTTTTATCATAATCTTCTTCTCATTTCTTGCTATGAGAAGGAATTACTCCTGACTTAAGAAATGTCTTTGTCCATGATTAGAGAGAGATGGAGAAGAAAGTTCGGGCTCTCTTAAACAAGGAGGTTTCACGCATAATGGTATAGATACGGCTACATCTGGGGGAATATGGCCCTGCAAGTGAGGTAGTGGGATCGACTGTAAGAAAAGACGGACGGAGTCTTCTGATTCTTCTGACAGAACGAACTTTATTCATTTATGTGTGTGTGTGTGTGTGTGTGTGTGTGTGTGTGTGTGATTTAGATTTTTAGCATAGCTTTAAAAATTTTTCAGTCACCTCGCTACGATGTCTGCAGTGTGACAGTTTATAGTGATGTCCAGCACTGGGGCATCATGCCGCAGACATGTGGCATGATGTCCCATCCAGTCAAATTATCCTGACATCAGGCCGACCAGTCCTAACACTAACCTCTTAATGCTGAGCGCCAAGCGAAGCAGCTGTTAGTACCATTTTTTAAAGTCTCTGGTATGACTCGGCCGGGGTTCGAACCCGCGACCTCCCGCATCCGAGGCGGACGCTCTAACCACTAGGCCACCAGGGCGGTCCGAACTTTATTTAAATACTTGATATATATAGATATATAATACTACATTCTAGAAATACACCTTATAAAGCCTTTATATTTAAAATACGCGAAACAAATATCAAATTATATTTTTCCTTCGAGCTTACCAACTTCATACACTTGTATCATTTTAGAATATAATACAGATAATTAAATCTCGATTAAATTCATGATAGCCAAAGAGTATAAAATTCAATAGTTGCGATTAATGCAGCAATCATTTTGAAGAAATATATTTTACTAAATTTAAAATAGAATACTAATTTGAAATAGGTCACTAAACATTATTCTTTATTTCTTAAAGAATATTTTATTTCCAAATTAAATCTAAACATGAAATTGGTAGCGAATTCGTCTTTTCCAATAATAATTATCATAAATACAAATGAATATAAATTCTTTAAAACAATTAAACATTCTATTACATTATAATATAAAAAAAAAAGAACTCACAAGAATGTTGCAATGGTATGAATCTTTACCGTAAAAAATCTTTAACATTAAAAAGTCTCTGTTCTTTAAAGAAATTTACAAACACAAACGATTCTTACCTGTAAGAAAAGACGGACGGAGTCTTCTGATTCTTCTGACAGAACGAACTGATTCACGCAAGCCCGCTTCTCTATTTATACCATTCTGAACGTATGCCATGGCCAAATTTGGAATAGTGTTAGGTTTGTGTGCGTCCGTCTCGAATCAGAAGGAGGCTACCGTCTATTCTTACTGATACAGAGTGTGTTTAACTACGTCATTACGCAGACGATTTGCCTCATCAGCTTAATTCATTTCAGAGAAACGGCTGAATCGTAAAGCTTACTCAGTCAGAAAAAATGTTAAGAATCTGGCCACGAAGTACTAACACAATTTACGAGTGTAAATTTTGCTGATTCGATATACAGTACGGGGGGGGGGGGGAGATTTGCACTTGCTTGTAAGGGCGCAATCTTTATTAAAATAGTATATAGTTGTAATACGAAAATAAATAATATTACTCTCAATATATTTTAGTGTAAATTACTTTCAGTATGATTTAATGAAAAATTACATTTTAATACAATTTAGAGAAAATTTCAATCTTATTACTTTTACTCAAAAATTCTGTCCTAATACGTGTGTAAAATATATTGTTCATAGAGGTATGTGTTGACCACTATAGTTACACATATTAATTCATTAATACTAATACTCAAGTATCATCGCACACGTACTCACACAGATTAAATCAGTATGTGAGTACGTGTGCGAGGATACTTGAGTATAAGTAGTATTTTTTTTATATTATAACAAAACTGTATCAGAAGTTGAGGAACACATGGCAGATGGGTCTTTCATGACCAAATGTGTTATCCTCGTTATATAAAGATTATTATTATTATTATTATTATTATTATCGTGACGTGTTTCTGGTTATGGTACGTATACCTTCAGAAGACCGCAAATAAAATACTTATAAATTTGCTTAATTTTTTTTTTTTGTTTTGTTGTTTGTTGTTGAAATATATCCAGTGTCAGTGTACTGGAATAAGTGTACGATATAGATAATAACATAAATAGAAAGTGTTATGCTTAACATCAGAAATAGAGAATCTTTGGATAAATATATTAATACACATGGTAAAAAATATTTGAATTTTTGCTGAATGTTACAAACACCAGAGTTTTCAATGGACAAATATTAAAACATACAGATATTGTTCCATCTGCTTACTTTTCAAATAGGCAAATAGTGTAATTATTTATGCGATAACACCACCCTCATAATTTTATAAAGGACTAAAAAAAAATTACTAGGGTCTATTATGGGACGTGCAATTGCGGCATTTGCGCTGATTTCTAAATATCGAACTGAAAAAATGAATTGAATGCATGAAAATCGCACTGAAAAATAAATGCGTGGGAATTACTCCCCTAAATTTTCAGTTCTAGAATAGACCCTGAATCACAGATGTTTTTGTTGGGGGGGAGGGATGGTGATGATTTTACTGGTTTTAGCGACCATGTATCTATTAGCTGTACACTGATACCAATTTTAAGGCAAGAGATAAATTCTGGCACCAAAATCTTCGTGGAAAAATGCGTATGAGAAAGCAGTAAGAATTCTGAAATCAAAGAAAAAATGAAAGTGCAGCTGCTGAATTGGTGAAAAATGTAGTGAAAGTGCGGCCGCTGAAATGAATGACATCTATAGTGAACGTACAGCTGCTGAAATAGATATCTGTAGTGAACGTACAGCTGCTGAAATAGATATCTGTAGTGAAAGTGCAGCTGCTGAAATGAATATCTGTAGTGAAAGTACAACTGCTGAAATATATATCTGTAGTGAAAGTACGTCTGCAGAATTGAATGGCATCTGTAGTTAAAGTACAGATGCTAAATTAGATAATGTTTGTAGTGACAGTACAGCTGCTGAATTAGACAATGTTTGTAGTGAAAGTACAGATGCTAAATTAGATAATGTTTGCAGTGACAGTACAGCTGCTAAATTAGACAATGTTTGTAGTGAAAGTACAGCTGCTGAATTAGACAATGTTTGTAGTGACTACAGCTGCTGAATTAGACAATGTTTGTAGTGAAAGTACAGCTGCTGTAAGGAACGGCTGCTGAATTGGATGATATATATATAGTAAAAGTACAGCTGCTGATGAGATATCTGTAGTGAAAGTACAAATAATGAATTGGATAATATCCGTAGTGAAAGTACTGCCAGGGCCGGTTTAACCCAATAGTTGAACTAGGGGCTGCCTAGGGCACCCAGAAGGGGAGGGGTGGGGCGGCGCCAGAAACGAAGTACACTGTCAGGTCATTCATTTATTATCATAAACTATGTAGAATAGAGAAAGAAATTAATCAGTTATCAAGCCGAACGTGTATTAATACAAATGAACAGCTTATATTGAGTAATGCCCCCGGGGAAGTGGGGGTGACGCAGTGTGGAAGGTTCGCCTAGGGTGTTATAATTTTTTGTGAAGTGGAAATTCAGAACGCAGTTTTCTTAATTTAAAACGAATAAAAGTACAGGGTTTGATGAATCGATAAGCGAATTGTTTATAAACTGCAAACATTTTTGCCTCCCTTTTTTTTTACAAGATTCTTGAATCACATGTCCTAATATTAAATTTGCTTAGAGACTGAAGAGTGGGCTCAAAACATAATTGTTTTAATTTTTCCTATACCTTGATGAGTAGGGTAAATTCATAATTGTATTCAATTTGCCTACACCCTGAAGAGTCGGCTAAATGCATAATTGTACAATGTATTTAATTTGCCCTTTACTCTGATGAGTGGGCTAAATACATAATTGTAATGAAATTTGCCTGTATCTTGGTGACTGGGCTAAATGCATAATTGTATTAAATTTGCCTATACCCCGATGAGTAGGCTAAATACGTAATAGCTCCTGCTCCCATGAAGGGCGATGCTAACAATATTGAAAATTGATGTGATCATGCTTTAATTAACGAGCTTGAACATTTTGTTGTTGTTGTTGTTGTTGTTGCGGGCTTAACGCCATTTTTCAGCATATGATAGGCTATACATGGGGACCAGTATATCTGGTGGAGGAAAAGCCCGGGAAAACTCCAGGAACCTACCCACGGGAAGACACTGGTAAGCTTTCTTCTATACCCACACTAGCAGAGCCCGAGACTAGAACCACGCGGACAGAGGCGAGATATCGGTAATCAGTAAAAGAGAGCGCATTAGATCATATGGCCACTCGGGGCCCCATTGGGTTGCGAATAATGATATTATGAGTAGATTTTAGTGAAGCTTTTAGTCTAACAAAAATAGTATCGACGGCATATTTATTCTTTGTTCTGTTCTTAATACGATGTTATCAGCAAAGCAGAAGCTACCGTATTTACTCCAAATACATAAGCATAAACCCTTATCTACAGTCACATTAAGCGATAGCAGATAAGGGGCAATGCTATTTTTTCTGCTTATTGCTCAAAAAGCTATATAGAATCAGATCTGCCTGAGCGTTATGCCACGGCAGATCGTGGTCTGTGAAGTTGTATCCGACTTACAGGGGAGTATGGACGGTATACGTAGTTTTCGTCGACTTCCTCACCAGGAGCGTGAAGTACGGATGAAGTATGCCATTCTCTGACATTGTCGTGACTGAGAAGAGATTGCATTGTCCTGTAGACGTTGCTTAATAAATCCATGAACTGTCTAATAACGACATTAATAAAACAAATATCTTTGACACAAATCATTATTGCATCAAATGAACGGGGTCCCAACTGCTAGTGGTGAAAAGGCGTCTCCATTCAAATTAGACTTGGCCCTTTTGTTCATCATTTGAAAGCCTGTGTTCATCACGTCAAGGCCTTTATATTCATCATTTGAAGACCTTTGTTCATCACGTCAAGGCCTTTTTGTTCACCATTTGAAGGCCTTTTGTTCATCACGTCAAGGCCCTTTTGTTCATCATTTAAAGGCCTGTGTTCATCAAGGCAAGGCCTTTTTGTTCATCATTTCAATGATTACATCGTCATAACTGAGTCTGTGCGAATTTTTCTTCATCCAGAAAAGTTGTTTAAATTTTCAGATTGGAATGTTGCCTGCTTGTGTCACCATAGCATCGCTGTTATTTAGATCGTACCTGACATTTTCGTATTCTATTTTTAATCCCAATGCGGACTTAGTAATTCATTTATTTATAACAAATTAATCAGAAGTTATAATTCAAAGTGTTAGAGAGCATCAATGACATTTATTTATAAAGTCATTAAAATTATCGAGTCCCGTGGGATTTTATTCTGTTTATTACAACACTTTACATACCCTCTGTAGAAATCGTCAATTCCCGTAGATTTTGTTCTGTTTATTACATACACTTTGCATACTCTCTGTACAGGTTATGAGAAATTCACTAATACAATAGTTGCCGTCGTTTCCTTTGATCATTGCAACGGGCACGGATATCGGCGAAAGGTGGTCTTTCAGAGTGAACAGTTCCAATAATAATAATAATAATAATAATAATAATAACAACAACAACAACAATAATAACAACCCATGGGACATACTGCACAATCCACTGCGCATAAGATGTGATGGCTGTTCATATGGAATTAAGCTAGAATATAAATTCTTGTATATAAAATCTTCACCCCCACCTCCAACCCCACCTTAGGAACCCCACGCGCTGGACCCAATGAATTGCAGATCGTCACCACAGGGACAACATAACTGCAAAGTTTTGCGACCTTCTGCTTATTGGTACATTAGGACATGTGGTAACTGAAAGACAGGGAGTGTACCAATATGCCCATTCCAATCTTTTTCATTCAAAAAGGAGGGGATGATGATGACAATGTTGATAATGATAATAACGATGACAACGCCGACGACGATGAACTGGTTACATATTGGCTACAGCTTACACTCCTATATAACACTACAAAAGATGTCATGCAAAAAGGTAATAAGGTTATTTGTATATTTGTCCTGATTATAGTGTTTGAACCACTGAAGAGATTTTAATCAAACTTCAACCAGTTTGCTATCATGGTTAGTCAATGTGTCACATACCATAGCCATGCCATCTGTCTTAAGGTGAAGGTCATGACAAGGGAATAAATCGGTGACCCCTATATGTATAGATGAAACTTATGAACTAAGGAAATTATTTCATTCATATTCATACCCCGGCATCACGGGCAATGTTATAACAAACGATAATGTAAGTCGCATTAGAAATTATAAGGTCAAGGCTACGGAAAATACCTCGAATGAATTTATATAGCTTCCAGCTTGAAATACTTTGGCTATTTACAAAACAATGTCGACCGAGAAGTTGTGAATGCACTGAACTATTTTTTTTTTTTATTCGCAACTTCTCGTTATTCCTATGGCGAATACAGTCGTAGAAATAGCCGATGTTGTCACAGTAGAAAGCGGTTTCTATTTTTTTGCGGAGAAATTTCCGGCGAGCAAAACTGGTACTTTTATTGCAAATTACTACGTCAAAATACATCGGAGGCATATCTGTGTCTCACATAAATAGAAGAGGTGGTCCGAAAGTGTAAGACAGTGGCTTTTTCCTTATCCAGGTACCACTTTTATTACCCTACAGATCTTTAAATAACCAACTTTACCCACGTCCACGCCTTATCATATTATTGTCAAGATCCTCGCTTATAAAGGTGAGGTCATTAGTACGGAGAATATCATGAGACATGCGCATCATGTACCGAACGGATATACTCTTGTTTTGCTTTTTTGTTTGTTTGTTCGTTCGATTGTTGTTTCCTTACGCAATTATGTTTATGTTAATTTTAATTTATTTGTTGCTTAATATCATCATATAAATATGTACCAGGGCTATCTCTGCCAAATCTCTTTTAGTATGGCGATTCCCTAATACGATTATGAATTAAGGTCGGGTGGAGAAGGGTTGGGGGGGGGGTAGGGATGGTTAGCATGTATGGTCCCAGGGTCAGGCCTAGGGACTCAAGATCTGTCTTACTTGGGTTCTATTTTACTGCCAAAATTCTGGGTATGAGTTTATATTTTGAGTGTCTGGCACGGGGTAAAAATTAATAGTAGAACGAATTTTCACGGAGAGCAGAACATTTTTTGACCATGTAAATTGAAGTAGTATATAAACAGATGAAAGGAAATAAGACACTTATAGTAAAAAACATTTATCTCCCCATTTATATTCCCAGTTTGTTTTGTTTGTTCTTTTGTTTCTTTTGTCTTGTTTGCTCAGTTCACACCTTGGTGATAATAATTATTTAATATTATTGCGTCCTTCCGTAAAAGTGTGTCAAAATATGTCTGGAATGAACTATGGGGTCCAAAATCTCCAGCGGCACCACACTCCACAATTTTTCAAAGGAGCGCACACCCCCACCGCTGTTTCCATAATAGGAAAATGAGTTAACAAATTAAACGTTTAAACAGAACTCCTACCCCCGCCACCCAAAAGCCTTTCTTTATGGGTGATAATTTAATCTCAGTGCGCTTTTCTTTAAAGCTGAATAAATTTCCACAAAATTTGATTGTACCTTAAAATATCGATTATCCGGGCCCATTGGTGGCATATATTTCGTCCTTATGATCGATTTTGCTCAAAAAGGCGGAACTGTGAATGGAAGCATATGGATTAAATACGTCTAATGATTATACTGTTGATTTCATATGTATCAATAATTAAAGAAATTTTAAGTTTTTTGTAGATATTTTAAATATTTAAGAGCAGAAAAAGTAGAAACAACAGTCGTATTACTAAGATTAATTAAATACTAAACATTATTATTGACGTATGAGCCGTTTAGTAATTAGATTTTATCACCCATTTTGTTACCACTGATATCGTTGATAATTAGTTACGTGCGTAGAATTGCGCTTCAAAATGCCTTTGATTAGACCTTTGTAAGTCTTTATTCATCTTTGATAAGCTTGGTATTTGTGAATGACAAATTACATATTGACATAACAGCACTGACTTAGTGACAATTTGGGGTAAGAATAGACTTTCTCTCTTCGTATCACACTCTCTCCTTCCCTCTTACGCTTATTTTTAGTTCAAAGAATTATCATTTAAAATTCGTAATACCTGATTGCAACTAAAATTATGTCGGACAATAAATTAATAGCGTTCTGTTTGTTTCTGAATTTTGTATATTATGTGTTGGCATGTGATCAGAAAATTAATTTTATTTATAGGTACATATAACATTGTAAAAGTACAAATTTCGGGGGGAAACGGAAGTAGCCTATACGAACGAAATCCGAACAAACCGTGTCCGGATAATTGACGTTTTCCTGATTATAGAGTTTTACTTTCCTTGCCATCTTCATTAATATATACCTTTTAGACTCTGCTAACGTTATTTGATACAATCTTGAACCAGGTAACATTATTGCACTATTTCAACTACAAAATTAACATAGACAACAATAGTATACCGCTAGAGTTTTATGGTACGAATATTTTATATCTTTAGATAAGAAATACGAGATGCTCTTTTAACACAGAGATCTGACTGTTGACTGTTATTTAATCAATAAATCAGTTGATTCCCGTGTACTGTGTTACATATCATAGGTTTTGTGTCCAAACTTGCCGACAAAGTTCATTGTCTGGTAAGTTATCTAAAAAATTCATTAGTTTGAGCAAAGGTAAAACTTAGACGTTTCTAACGAAAGATCCTTCAGTTGGAAACAAAATCTGCCTTCGACTAATTAGTGACGGCATGTTACCGGCAATCGTGGTCTTCCGTGTCTCTTCTCGACTTCCCGTTCACAATTACAGTCAAATCTTATAAACTACCATCGAGACGCTCCGAAACTGGCCTTTAACAGCAGGTGGATTATACGTAGACATGGAGACAGTGTTTGTGTTTGTGTTTTATGGATTTTTAACGTAGCTTGAACAATTCTAATCATAGTGATTTCTAGCAACGGGGCACCATGCCACAGACGTTTTGCACCATATCACACCCAGTCACATTACCTGATACCATGACGACTAGTCTTAACACTAACCTCTTACTGCTGAGCGCCAGGCGAGGCAGCTGTTAGTACCATTTCTTTTACTCTTTCATATGACTCGGCCAGGGTTCGAACCCGTGACCTCCCGCATCGGAGGCTAACCATTTAGGCCCCTGGAGCGGTCAACATGGAGGGGCGGTTTGGTTTGGTTTTGTGGATTTAACGCCACGTGATAAGATATACTTGGCAGCCAGTATCATTGGTGGAAAACCCGTGCATACACGCCGCAAAGAACATCCGACCCACGGAATGCTACTGGCAAGATTTCTCACATAACCAAAGTAGGCCGAGCCGAGATTCGAGCCTGTGCGAACAGAGGTGAGATATCAGTGATCTGTAAAGCGAGCGCTTTAGACTACTCGGCCATCCTGGAGAGAAGGGCAGTTTGTGTAAATACACAGACTGATTGATCGATATATTTTTAATACATCAGTATTTGACCTATTCCACATGACCTTTGCAACAGGTCGTTGATTGCTATTACAAGAGTGATTGTATAGGGCATTTGTTTGCTTTTTTTAATTTTTGGACCCTGGTATTTATAGCATAACCTACATGCGGATACTTTCGATATCGATCACATGGGAAACATCAATACTGACCCTATGGGAAACATTTAAAAACTTCACTATCCTAACGCTTTTGGACTGATACCGCCCATTATATCTGTGCGTTCGTCCGTCTGTCCGTTACCATATCTGTTATTATTCCGATTGCTTCAAATTTACTCAATTTGGCAGTTATCTTTCCCATATAATAACAATGTCGAAGATTGATGTTATTCCTCGCTCGCTCACCTTGGGTCATAGGTCAAATGTACTGATATAAAAACATTTGATGAAAGTCTTTTTCTTAAAAGCCTCACTTAAGTCAAAGAATTTGATAGACAAGGACTTATGACCATTTTATGCTTTTACTGACCGAGTCAGTTATGTAATACAGTTCGCCGTTGGTATTGATCAAGATTATTCAACTCTAGAACACAATCCGTTCAATAAACTAAACTATGCGTCCAATATTTGCACTCTGAAATGACGAAAAATGGAACATTTCGTCACCAAAGATCGCACAATTTTAATTTTTGAAATGCTCAGCCACCAACACAATCGCAAAAATTAGTGTTTACAATCTTTATCAATGTTAGCATGAACATACCAGGCCTCTCCATTTTTTCCCCATTATTTTTTAGATTGCATTTTATATCCGACATGGCCATGGAGTTATCTTGGAGTAGGAGAATATGAATTATCCAGAAGAAAAAAGCGCCGAGCATTGATCAAGCGTCATTATTTGTTACAGCTTTAAAAATCTAAAATTGGGCATAGGATCCCGGGTCACACTCAGGAGAAAAAGAGGGTCCAGGATATTTTTTTTTTGGCGTGAAGATTAGGAGGAGGGGGTAGGCTGTTTCAAAAGAGTATTCGTTTTGTTGTGCTGCACTGAAAAGTGTACTATTTTTTTCTGGAAAAGGGATGTTCGACAGGACCCCTGAACATCTTCCACATCCGCCCATGCACAAAGAGAGAGAGAGAGAGAGAGAGAGAGAGAGAGAGAGAGAGAGAGAGAGAGAGA
>JAECUM010074535.1:0-10872 GCA_016617855.1 Megalonaias nervosa | reverse complement strand
TGACACTAGATATTTCCAGATGGTGTTGCTACTTACGTGTTTGGTCATCATGCGATAAATGTAACAAAACAGATTTTGGTGGTAATACCGTATTTGTCGGAACGACTTGCGAATCCTCTATCACCAATGCCCTATTCGGCAGACATGATTCATTCGGCCTTGTTGACTGTTCATTCACAATTGCCAACGGACCATACAGGGACAGTAGCGCGCCGTTACCAGCCTTCTTAACTTCCCTGGTATGCATAAATACCTAATACAATTATTTCCAAGTGGTTCTAACGGCGGTGGTTATGAAATCATTTTATGAGCAACAGTGGCAGTTTTGTGCCGATTTACATCGGAGTGTTTCAGTTCGATCATGTGTGTGGTTTCACTATTTAATGTATGTATTACTGATGAAAATCGTGTTACCCATTCGTGAGATCGCTGTGGAGTGCACGCACTCTTATTCCCTGATCCCATTCATAACTCTTGTGCATATTGATATCCGAATAATCTTCAGCAAGGTTGTTGTTGTTGTTGTTGTTGTTGTTATAAGGTTTAACGCCATTTTTCAGCACAAGATAGGCTATACATGGCGGCCAGTATTAATGGTGGAGGAAGAACCCTGGAAAACCCCGGGAAGAACCACCGACCCATGAGAAGCTACTGGCAGGATTTCTCACGTACCCACGTTAGCCGAGCCTGGACTCGAACTCATGCAGACAGAGGTGAGATGGCAGTGATCCGTAACGGTCAGCGCTTTAGACCACTCGGCCACTGGGGGCTACTTCAGCAAGGTTGTGAATAAATCGTTCCACAATGGCTTGGTCACAATGTATATTGGCATGCCCAGCACGAAATCATCGCACTTGATATTTTGCTAATAATGCAGCAACAGATCCGATAAATTCTTTACGTGTATGGACTTGTTGTAATACTGGCCATGTTAATTGTGAACCTGCATAAATGCGTTGATTGCATCAGCGGTATATGCTGAATCATTTTATGTTATGGTTCAGCTTTTTTAATACCTGCTTGCAATATCGACAGTGGTTAACGCGTATTTATATTGACGTTCGCTTACACAATCATGTGAAAACAAGAGATCAGCCTGATGAACGTCATTAGGTATTTCAGCATCAAATCAACCACTTGAAATTTTTCTTGGAACAGGAAAGTAAATTTGCCACAATGCATTAGCCAGACATACTCGAGGAACCCTATGAGTGACATTTACAGCGCTTGCTAAGTTTTCAACAGCGGCTTCACCTTTCCAATAACCACGAGGACTTTAATATATTTTTTGGATAAAATCTGCTCAGTAACCACGTTTGTTTCTTTGTGTGTTTGTTTATTTATTATGTAAATATATTTTACTTTCAATGACCACTTAAAATAATTTTGGCCTTCATGCCGCCTTTATTGATACATCTAACGATTCGTTCTCCAAGTGTTGGATTAATTGTGTTAAAGGTATGAATAAATATATGTGGACACATTGATGTTCACGAATATCATTTGATGTTTTATAAACCAGGTCATATCATTAACATGTAGCATCAATATGATTAAGATGTCTTTCACCAGGCTTTGGTCAATTGTTAGAATCAAGTCCTGTACCAGGCCCACAGTAATTGTATCCAGGTATATGTTTTTCACTATGATATTTACTCCATGGTGTTCCGGGTAATTATGTTAATGCAGTAGCGACATCACCACCGATGATTTTTCTTAAACCCTGTGCACTTACGGTCGATGGAACTGGAAGGTCCAATAAATGTGAATTTCTTTTCTTCACATCGACCACAAGTTCCCTTGATTGCTGCTCTATCATTACGTGTTGGAACTCGAGTTGGATTTACAATACGTGCCTTCACGCTACATCGTACACAATATGAAGACATGATTGTATTATGTATAACAATTATAGCATTCAACGGCATCAAGAAAAGGAAATTTAACGTCATTGATTTCTCTGCACAAGTCACACATAACTCACTCCAGGATAGTTCCGATGGAACCAGTTCCGTGTTACCAAACTCAGTTCTGGGTCATGAAAAATTTAATTACTATTAACTGTGATTCTAAGATGGTTAACATGGGATCACCTGTGTGTGACTGATTCGTCGACTGATGATCGACCGTGTTAAAATGCTCTCGAATATTTTCAACAGCGTTAACTGGCCAAGCGACTTTTGATTTCTTTTCCACAATTGATAAAGCACCTAAAATTGATGACCTTGATTCAAGTGAAAATAATCTTGTCGTGTACGACGATGTGATGCTTGAACAGCAAATTAATCCCGCAGGAGTATTTTCACGATGACAACACAAAAAGACTTGGTGTGCCTCCGATTACACTCGGGATAAATTTCGTGATGTATTTGAGCGGAACACTATGGAGCCATAAAGTTCTCTAAATATTGATTTGATAGGTGGGCCTAAACAAAAATATCGTGCGGGTTTCGATGCAAGCATCTCCCAAGAACATGTCTGATTAAAAACACAAAATAATTTAACAATCAAAAATAGATATATAAAATGTCTAAACAAAAAGCTCCGCTTCCCGACTATGATGTCATAGAAGAGTATGGAAAGTGACACCATAAAGCCTTTCAGAAACAAAAGAACTGATTGGAAATGTAAAGCTATGTTAAAGTTAAGACAAATGGTTGGAGAAGACCTCATAACTGGTTTGAAAAGAAAGAAAATCATTTGCACCACTTATTGTTGTTGATATGTACATCTTCAAATCACCACAACTGAAAAAAGAAATAGGGGCCTAACCGCAACAACTTTGGAACAATCAAAGCGAGTCGCTGAAACCACTGTAGCGATCATGGGAACACAACAACAACCTGGTCCAATCAGCAAAATGTAAGAGGATTTGTTTAGATGCACTTGCATCGCTTCTTCAATAAGAACTACATGAATAATTGGAAACTTGTGTTTAAAGATTTAGCGAAACGACACGGTGAATGATCTTTGATTACCTCGACGAATTTGCCTGGAGCAAGGGAATTAAATATTTATGTTATAACAGGAAATACCATCATATACGCGACCAGGTTACATGAACAGGAAATGGGATGCATGGGTACTGAAGGAGTGGACTGGATTAAAATGAGCATATACTGCCAATCCTACGTGGTTGGACTTCTCTAGAATTCTCGAGAGTTAGAGGATAATGGCGCTAAACGTGCTCAACAACACTGAGATAATTTTACGCAAACGAACATAAATATCCTGCCAAGAAATCCATGAAGTTGAGTGGGACCAACGACAACAAGTACATAAGAACATAAACTTCCTAAGCATGGAACAGGCCTTAGTGGTCGTGCACGCAAACGTAAATGAACCAATGAGTTCAAATGTATGACAGTGGATAAATTTGTGGATCGATCAGAAACATTTATTGGGTCAGTTCGTTCCGTTCACAACGCACCAGAATTCATTAAAAGGCCGACATTTCTTTGTTGAAGACTTTGATAATGTATATTATGATGTTTGGTTGTAAATACAATCCAAAGCGTTACTTCGACAATAACAATATCATCAAAAACAGTTTCAATGTGCCTTTTTTTTACACTTGTTACACCTGGTGAATCGTACAAACTTGAAATTCCATTAGTTTCATTACGAGTTTATTTCAGTGGCCTAATATTTGATCACAACCTTTTGGTGGTCTTGGTGCAAATAATTCATTTGTGTTTTCATCACACAGTGGCACCAGCTGGAATGACATTGAACTCTCTACAGGCCCGGGCGATATAGAATCGATCAGCGAAGAAATTCTAGGTAGAATCACATTGTTGACCGGGAAAGAATCTGAAATGTATATACGTGCCCATAAACCCACACATAGTTATGTCGTTTCAATCGATTTAGCACCATACGTGGTTGACATTAAACGATCGTCAATAAGATCAGTTTTAGGTTGGCCTGACTACTATTCCGTCAGGATCCCCTCAACGATTCAAATCAAGTTAACTTGTGATGCCATCAGTAACAGTTACAAAAGTCGATCTGCTTTATTTACGTCTATGATTTTTGTAGCTGCTGGTACAAGATTTTGTCTAATTTTTGTAATTTTTATTCATGACTGTAAATTGTAGTGATTATCTAATGCTGGATTTGGCCTGGGATCAATTTTAAGATATTAAAGAACGTTCGATGGCATAGGATCTACAAACTGATGCTTACTTACATCGTGACAGTTACTAATAATATAATTATTATTAAATATGTTTAGAAGTTTCGGATTTTTTCCACATTTAACAGGTTGGTTAGTTGGTATCTTATATGAATTTAGTTAACTTCCATTGGATGGGTTAAATCATGTGGGTTCTTCTACGATGTTGTAAAATTCCGATTTGTCAGGTACGTAGCAGTGATGATATGCGTCTTTTAGCTTCTCACCTGAATATATACAACGCTCGGACTGGGCAGTTTTCTTATTCTTGTATATAGTGTACTTCTTGAAATGTCAAGTCTGCAGTCGTGTTTTATGTTGTAATTCGTTAGTATTTGAGAAGAAAGACATTCGTTGGATTATTCAGTCGAAATAGAAGGACTATAATATTATTCTAGAACTATTATCAATTACACAAAGTAGTTATTGACAACGCCATTTTGACAACGTCATGATTCTTGGTGAACCAGTACATTTCCGGTTCTGAAATGTATACAGAACTTGTCATTCTTTTGAACTTTAATAGAACTTTTACGGGATTCTTTTGGATTCACTTCAAAAAATACTGTAAGTTCCTTTCACATTTTCATTTATAACTTTGATAATGAAATTATTTGTCAAGTTTTACAAAACTTGTTGGTTTTGCTTCTTATTGTTACTGAGGTTATGACTATAGAGTCGTAGCATCTGCAACAACATGCATAACTGTCCAGGGTTATATATTGTTTGGTTTCTCACCAAGTGTGGAACCGAGTGATGTGATATCAGTTTCTCCTCTGTCGTCCGTTTATTTTTCATGTCATAATAATCGGTTGACACATATTCCTTGTTGAGCAAGACGTACGCTTTGCAGATCTTCGTGGTAAAACATTGACAATACAATGAATTATTAATAATCGATCTGATATTTAATTGCAATGACAGTTGTATGTCTGCGTTTAATACCAGTGGGTGCTGTTAACGCGAAAATATCCGTATATGTCACGTATTACTGAACCAGTGTCTCGATGCTGTTCAAGGGTAGTTTGCGGGAGCACCAAACGTGCTTTCGGTTTTATCAACACGCGCTGCACCAGCTGCTAAACAAATCGCATTGGGACTTGTTGATAGCATTAAAAATGTCTCTGCTGATCGATTAAAGAATATGGGAAGGCGGGTGAGATCGTTTTGAGATCGACTATGACAATTAGTTACTCGAACACCATCACAAACGGTTATACCAAACGCGATTACATTGCCATCAAAAGAATCAATGATAACCGCTGTTAGCAAAATAATTAATGAGACCGATCAACAACAACTTGGTAATTACTAATGAACGCTCTCAACAACGAATAGCAGATTCTTCTATTACAAATTTGGTAATATGAAGTAACGCTTTATAAAGGTATTAGACCAAATCATTGCCCAATTTAAAGACACATCAGAACCCGCATTTGATATGGGGGCACCTGTATTTATAGATCGATGTAAAAGTGATTTTCAGTATTATTCATACGCTGCTAGGAATATTAATCAACATAAAATAGAATTACAATTTTAAGACACTTCAAGGTTTTTTTCTTCCCTATGAGGCATTATTGGAAATTGAGGGGAAATTGTACAGCATGACAATGACGTTGGATTTATCAATAATGGTGTCATGACGTTGTTCAAAGGTTCACGATATTATATCAATGTAAAAATTGAAGCAATTCTTGACAGCGTTGACATTGCAACAAGGATTCTCGGGCTAGACACAGTGATGGATTAGGCAAAATCCGCTGCTCCAACGATAATGTTTATCAAAGACACATCTAATAATGCGGATCAAAAAATATATACAATTTGGCGACCTCAAGAATATGTCAGCGCAGCTAATGCAGCAGATATGGAAACCGTGGTCACTAACACCAACCCGAATTACAGCCTAAGATTTGTACAGATTACAACTCATTGGTGACTCACTGAGGTTTTCGAGTGCAATTCACCTGTCACATAACTTGGTTTTGCAGAGATGTTAAAAACCCGTTTGCGCTAGTGCAAGGATACTTATGATGATGTATGAAAAGACACTGGGTCACGTAACTCGTTCAGCCAATGGGATATAGTTTTGTGATGTAAGAATATATGGTTTATCATTCTTAGCGTCACGTTTGAAGAATTCTTGGAGATATGGTTTGTATATTTCATTAATATCTTTCAAATGTTCCTCCACTACCCCACCAAACGTCTTTGTGTATAACATCACGTCATAAGTAATGAGGATTCAGCTTCAGTTAAACATTGCCAAATGTAACTGATAGGTGACTTTCTAAATGTAATTATCATTGCACGTTAATTTGTCACCACCAGTACTTAATGATGAATTATTGTCATCTGTGCGACACAAAGAATTCAAGTTGAACGTTTCTTTGTATCTTATTATAATTGTATACAATTTAAATATTTCTTGGTATTTTATGTTAATTGTATATTAAGGCGGTCTTGGCTCTCAGATGGGTTGTTTTGGGATTCATGGTTAAAACATTTACATTCAGGTCTTTGGTATGTTGATGAAACCAAGTCAGCTAACAATTTTTCAGAGGTAGAATTTACTATTGAATTTCAACTAAGTAGTTTTATCACGTACTCTAGAAAAATCATTTTGAAAACAACTGTGTGCATTTTATGTCATATTAAAATACTGTTGTTTTCAATATAATTGTCAACACATTTTTTTCTTTATACTGAGATTTATACTTTCCTCCTTGATGTTCTCTACCTAACATTTTACAAAATAATTTTTTTTTATTATCGCTCACATACATTTTATCTAGATTTTTTGCTATCCTCTCATACACACTTCATCGTAAAGTTATTTTTGGAGCTAAACATTCAATCACGTTAACTCGTAAGAACAACGCCAACGATGCAGTTTGGCGTATGTATAGGAGGTAATCCTGGTATAATTTTATTAACAACATTGTGCGTTGTGAATGACTGTGCGAGCCTTTTCACTGACTACAGAATAACGTTTTTGTATCGTTTATGCAAACAACATTCTCATTTTTTGCACATACATAGACGCACTCCTAACAAGTGCTATAGCGAGACAATTTACTTAGCAAATGAGCACTCAACATGGTCTTACCGCACCAAAACACGTGTTTTGAGCGTTTCAAAATACAATCAAGATAATAACCAAAAGTACAGCAAAATAATGTTTGAAAATTTAGTAGTGACTGAAGTTTCTTTGAAGTTAAACGTTCGGCAGGAACTCTGAAGAAATTTTGCTTGATTATGCAAGCAATCAAATATCACGTGCATATCACAATTTGTGATCGTAAATGTACCGACATCACAACGTCGACACTTGTTTGCAAATTTCCAAACACGACATTCGTGCATTATACCAAATTTATTACTTTTAACTAGAACACCAAGAATTGCTTAGGCAATCTGCTTTCGACATGTATTCTCATGCACGTGTTGGTGCAGCTGCAGGAGGTGGTTATAGATGCTAAGCTGTAGTTCTTTCTGACTTAACTCTGTCTTTAGAGGCCTCGGGTGATCGAACTAGGGTCCGTTGTGAGAATGTGGAGAATTCATAGAGCAATGGAACCTGTTTACGATTGGAAATAGTAATGTACTATTATGAAGTGAAGGCCGACCATAATAAAAACCAGCTTGCGAAAAAAAAACGCAATAAAAAATAAATCTGGGGACACATTGAAACTTAGGAAAAAAATAAAAATAATTGTAATTGTCCTAGTGTGGTTAACTCAGTCACAAGTTGATCAACTTCACGCTTCCAAACGGAATAATACCTCAACGACATTACATTATCCAAATCAGAAATAATGCAATTGCAAAGAAGGAGTGGTGTGTTTCCATTTCTTCCAGCGATTGCAGCGTTGTTCGTATCAGTGTCTCCAGCTTTGGCGAAAGAGGCCGCATTAAGGGCTCTCGGAAAAGCATCAGGAATGGCTTTCAAAAAGGCGGTCGGAGGTGGTCCGGATAGGTCCATCGGACGTTTATTCGCATGGTTCATAAAACCCAGTACAGCTAGCCGAATCATTAACCAATATTGATTTATTCGCAATATCAAACTCAGTCGCTCATTTTCATGGTGTTTTAATGCGAAATGAACTTACATCGAAAGTGTAAGGCACACTTGACACCGGCATTGTTAACCTGGATATGGTAACATGATCTGGCACTCGGTGGATTGCATATGTAGTGACGATATTCATTTATTTTATTTTGACTCATATGGAATCGCACCACCACTTGAAGTTGTTGATTATTTAACCTGAGGCAAACAAAGTCGTCTACCATTATTTTATTGAACTATACCGATGCAGATTCGGCTGGATGTCCAAATATGTGTTCAACTCGTAGCTAAGAGCGGTCGATGTAACTGAGCATTCACCAATACAACAAACACTTATTGATTCTACTTAAAAGTATGTTTAATATAATATAAAACGTATATTAATACTTAAAGACGCTTCTCAACTAGATGAGGTGCTGATGTGGACCTAAGCAGGTATGCCATCAAAGCAGATTGCCTGATTTACCAGTCATGTTGTTTTGCTTCTACCGTGGTGAACTTGCGATTTTTCAAGACTTAGCTGCTAAAATTAAAACGCCAGATGTTGAAATTCAAGATATTGTTTTCAGACTGATATGCGCTGTTGCAAAACATTTACCATTATTAATGAACTCGGATGAATTAAAGACTGGTAAATCGTTTGCGTTTATCAAAAAGTATGTTGACGATGCTACTCCTACAGCAAAACAATAGGTGGATGAAAAAATCATGAATGTGCACCAACCAAGAAGTGTTCATTTATAAAATACACAACTATTCACCAACGAAAGAGGAAAACAAATGAAGGAATAATAAATGACCGAATTGTTTTTCCTGACTTTAATGGTTTTGATAAACATAAACCTCACATCTTAACAGCGCGCGAATCCGGATCGTATTTATTTGCCATATTTGGTTATTAAAATGGATGGGTTCAATTAACAGCCAGCCTAGTGAAAGAGTAATAACACGTAAACAACCCGACACCAGTCTTCTGAAATCTTTCATATTTACGACAGCAATGTCGAAGTTTATTAGAGATGAAATTCAGTTTGAAGATTTCACATCTTTCCACTCGGATATGTAACGATGTTTAGCGTTTTGGGTTCCGATTAAGTTTTTCATTACATGTAAATAATGAATCTGAACGCGGTGATTGGGTTGCGAAATTTTCTGACTGGGTATTAAACCGTTTAACAGCGGATACTGACATTGATGGTAATTTTGTCTTGTCCCACTTGTCAACGAAAATGTTGTTATCGCAACAACAGGTGAAAGTACCCAATCGTTGATGCACCACCAAATGGGAAATTACTAAGGAATTGTTTCTACCATGATGAACTGTGGATTCACCGCATTATCTACCCCAGCTGCTTTGTCAATGAATATATTAAACAAGCTTCAAAAACGATCTCGACTGTTACTCAACATTGACACACTGGTCTTTGTAATAATTATTGGGAGACGATGAGAATGATTGTTCCAGACATCATTCTTTGGTTTAATCGGTGTGGTGTTAAATGAAGAGGGTGCCAGGCTCTCAAAATACTTACTTGCTGGAAACCTAAATATTCCCTACTTAGATATTGTTTTGATTGTTTGACCATTGTACCAGTAGAATGGGGTAATTGGTTAGCACTACATGCGCGTGTTGCACCTGATCCAGGTTTTCCTGTCGAGTAATTATGCTAGCTGTCACATTATCAATAGAAGAACTATAATGGACCCTCAATATTACCGGCGTGAAAAGTAGTCAAAGCGGATAAACATTTGCAAAAAGAAATCACCAAGAGATCCAAGATGATCGTAAAATATAAACGCGCATGTTTGGTCGTTGCTATTTATGGTTTTGCTGCGGCAACAACTATTAGTCTTGGTGTGTCTGGGATCACGGCACAACACCTATCAGAGGTGCAACAATTGGAATTATTGTCGGGTCGATACGATTATTTTCACGAATACCTTTTTATTCGGAACCTCTAGTCGCAACATAAAGCAGTGTCAATACGATTAGTAAACTGTATTCAGTGACTATTGAGCATAAAATAATTAACATGGCCGAGTTCGAGATTGTCTTAGCTGAAATGGAAAATCATTGACAACTCTGAGCACAAATAAAGAACCATGGGGTAGTTGTTTTACAGAAAATAAATGTCGAGTAATTTCCCTTACAATTAAATAAATACCTAAAACAATTTGTTATCTGACAATCTCAAAGACGCGCTTACCGTAGTGTGAGAATGTATATTTTGTTGGTTATTAATATGTCTTTGATAAAAGTCACCGCCTTTTCTATCCCGGATGACTGTGCTCATATATGGTCAAATATCGGTCACTTTCACTAATTATAAACCGCGGATGTGCGCACACACAACTGACTTTTTACCAGTATAACTAAAAGTCATGAGGATAGAAGGCCGTGACATATATAAAAAATACCAACAATCAAAAAGCCCTATTACCACTCTACTTGTACTAGCCAAACAGACATACAACGTTCCATGGCATTGGCTGAGAGTATTGGAGCAAATGACATAACGCAAAGCTCAACCAAAGTCAATGAGCATGAAATATAGTTCACACTGTTCACATTGAAGCGTCTTTGTTTTGTACATTAAGACACATATCTCAATAACTCTTC
>JAECUM010074533.1:0-13321 GCA_016617855.1 Megalonaias nervosa | reverse complement strand
GTGTGTACGTGTGTACGTGTGTGTGTGTGTGTGTGTGTGTTATTCTGCCATTGTAATTCGGTTCTTCAAGATGAAAGAATATTTCCTTGTGCTGCATACAGTATTATTCAACTTTTGAGAGGGAACACTTGTCATATATTAATAGCTTCTATCTTTTGTATACACACTGACATTTAAGTAGTATTAAATATACCTGTTCAAGTTATGATTAAGATGTACTAAGTGGTTATTGGATGTTAAAGGTTAATCCTTACCGGCGGCATTCATTTACTAAATAATAAGCCGTGGGGCACATTGTTTTATGTACTTCAGATTTAGAGCAGCGGTTAAATATTGTACAATCACAAATTAGCGTTAACTGCCGCACATATCTCATTTCTAAGGAATTAATATAACCTCAGTAAAACTGTGACAATTTCATTTTATATAGGGTCTCAATGAAGCTAAATGTGAATTTACATCAGGGTATCCTGGGTGGCTTAGAGGTATAGTGCCATACTCACAATACACAGGTTCAGGGTTCGATCTTGACCAGCCTGGTCTGTCCCTGATCAAGTCAATGAATTCCCATTGCCTGTGCACTTAATAGTGACTGATGTGCTGCTGTGTCTTTAAACATCAACCAACCAACCATCGATCAACAATTCATCCGTCCATCCCTTGTATATCACATACATACATACATACATACATACATACATACATACATACATACATACATACATACATACATACTGGTGCTTGTGGAACCATGCACGTGTAATAATAAGATTAATGCCAGCGCGCGAAAAGGAAATAGTAGACGGGATTGAACTTACGAACTGGTTTACAGGTTCACAGCTGTGAACAGGATCTACTTGTCATATATTGATAAAACAGTATTCCATTCTGGTTTCCAGGTGGAGATAAATATAGGAATGTCACAGGTGTGACGGTAGAATCCGGGCCAATTACCAGCGACAGGTAAAACAAAATCATACCTGCCTGAAGATAAGATGATTCGATTTGGAGAATAACCACGAAGACGATATTTCAGAATATGATCCATACGTCAATATTTTATTTTCCATGAAACATATATGTGATTTAGAGGTGTCGTGTTTGCTATCATTCCGATCATGCCTTTCCAAAGTATAAATAAACCGTATACTGACATTTCTATGGCTGAACCTTCAATATGGTGTTGAAAAATATCTTTTTTTTTGAAGACCGTTTATCTTTTGTTTCAAGACCGTTTCGTTGCTTGTAAAATTCAGTCGCATCTAAATTTTACTATATGTATCACTAAATTCAAGTTGTATGCTATTACACATAATAAAACACGAAGCAATACTGAGTATTCCTAGCATTATGATTATTCCTTATATAGCCTTCACTGGAGAAGAGTTGCTTGTCACACGTGCGTGGTTTCAAATGTCGTACTTAGAAACGCAGATGAAAACAAAATAGAAATCACTATTGTCTGTGTGTGCATGTTATTACTATATTCTTCAGAAAAGTGAAGGCCAACAGACATGTGCGTCATTGAATATTGGGTTACATTGCAGATGCATTTTAAGGAATTCAGCTGTCCCCGAACACTTGCAATAAAAAACAGGTCTTACATAATCAAGTTATTATTAGTTTTTTTCTGTATATGCTGTAATATCGAAATTATAGGCAAGATGAGAGCAAGCACTGTCTGGACTCATGGGCTCAAAATGAGCCTTAACTTTTAAGATGAATGCCAGTGGCGTTGATGTTTATGCAGTATACCATTAGACTTCACTTTTATGCAGTATACCATTAGACTTAACTTTTATGCAGTATATCTTTAGACTTCACTTGTATGCAGTTACCATTAGACTTCTCTTTCATGTTATATGCCATTAAGCTTCACGTTTATGCAGTATACAATTTTGACATAACTTTTATACAGTATACCATAAGACTTCACTTTTATGCAGTATACCATTAGACTTCACGTTGATGCTGAATACCATTAGACTTCACTTTATGCTATATGCCATTAAACTTAACGTTTGTCTTTGTATGCCATTAGACTTCACTATGACGATGTATGTCATCAGACTTCATTTTTCACTATGACGATGTATGTCATCAGACTTCATTTTATACTGTACACAATTAGACTTCACATTTATGCTGTACACAGTTAGACTTCACATTTATGCTGTATACCAATAAATTTCACTATGATGCTGTATGTCTTTAAACTTTACTTCTTGTACTGTATACTTCACTTTTATGCCGTATTTCATTAGACTTTACTTTTATGCTGTATTTCATTTGACTTTACTTTTACGTTGTATTTCATTAGACTTAACATTTATGCTGTATACCATTAGACTTTACATTTATGTCGTAAACCATTGGCCTTAACTTCTATGCTGTATATCATTTACTTAACTTTCTTGGTATAGGCCATGGATATTTTAGTAAATAACAGTCTATTTTAGTAAATAACAGTCAAACGTTTCATGTTACAATGACTAAGATCTTCTTTGGATGGAATTTCACGATGAACATTCTTCAAATTATGTTTTAAAAATAATGTTCAAAATTCTTTCTTCATGTTACAGAGGATCTAAGCCATAATTTTCAATCCCCGGGAAAGAACATATTATACTAAACCATTTTACGCCACCGTTGCGAAATAAAATAAAAACAACAACAACAATAAACTTTGGACAGTTTCCTGCACGATAAGAGATTCCATCCTTTAGAACAGATGCAATTCAAACAAGCTTTCGTTTTCTTTCGAAATCTGTAAATCCTTCTTCTGGTTCTTTATGATGAACAAATTAAATGTAAATAAATTTTTCATCACTTCTGGCCTTACTTCACCACAACTGATTTGTTGTAAATTATGTCTGCTGTTTTTAAGGGGTAGAAGTAAATGAGATTATTCTCTATTTCTTTCAACGTCGAGCCACGATTTCCTTTTGGTCTGATCCTCAGATTAATAGATTAATAGAATCCGTGCGCTACCAAATGAAAAATAATCATTGTAAATAGAAACTTTAGTCACAATATTCGTTATTCGTTCCAAACTGGTAG
The DNA here is from genome assembly GCA_016617855.1 of Megalonaias nervosa. Lineage (NCBI taxonomy): Eukaryota > Metazoa > Mollusca > Bivalvia > Unionida > Unionidae > Megalonaias > Megalonaias nervosa. The sequence continues at coordinate 10,261 of JAECUM010074533.1, read as the reverse complement.
TTCGTGTCGATGTTGCTGATGGTACCGATGTTGATAATAATAACTTTATTTATAGAGGGTAACAGAGTTAGCTGAAGAACTAATCTACCTTGAGGCCCTCATACAAAGGAACTTATTTATATGCCAATACAAACATATACTCATGTCATCTGGTACTGGAAACTGAAACATAGTTAGACTCATCCCATGCATCCGATACAAAAATCTCACATAACATTCATCGAGCGAACATATGCGTGGTTCGATATGTCACAACGGATAATACGCGATGCTCCATGGTACCTGAAGGACTAGGCTGCTTTTCCTTAATAGCCATCATCTTTCGATGCGAATATGTTACTTCAGTACTGTTCCGCCAATGATGGTCCAAATTCGGAAATGTAGCCGCTACATTCCTCTGGAGTTTTCCACATTTTCAGTCTGAAAATCCAACCCAAACCTTGTCCACAAGAATCTAATGGTGTCTTTTTCCCGTTCTGATTCTGCAAGAAAACTTGTCATCTTTCCCTCCTGCTGAAATAAAAAGAAATGAATTTAACTTCTTCTGACCAAGAAAAACGACAAACCAAATAACATAAATACGATTGGGTCTATGTAACGTGACCATAACATATGAGCTAGACTGTATGCTAGATCACTAAGGGTTCTCGCAATTTTCCACTTTTTTAAAATTTAATATTTACACAATGAAATTTTCAGTCGGTACTATACAGTCAAGATTGTTCTTGCGTGCCGTTAATGCCCATGCATATCGACAAATATTTCACTGTATTTCTTTGCATGATATAAGTTGTGCTCAGAATAAATTCTGTAAGAAATGTGGAAAACAAAGCTTCGATTGCTGTTCCAGCCAAACGGAAAACATTTTGTGTTTATGGCAAGGTTTTAAACCATATCTGTTCGCCATCTTATTAATGTCAAAGTCAGTTTAACCTATAAAATTGGAAATTACACGTGATTTGAAGTTGAAAAAGCTTTGGCATGATAAATGTAAGAAATGTAAGAAAAGAATGAGATTACATATTAAGATTCAAATTTAAAATATTGTCACACACACATACACACACACACACAAACTTAACACATTTGATTTAAATATTGTCTACACACGTCTTTACCACGTTTGTCTTTTACATGTCATACGATTAGCTAAACCCCAAACACAAACGGAGCATTTGATCTGCACACCATTGCTTGTCTATTTTTGTTACCTATCTTCTTAAATTACAAAAGAGTACTTTTCCGCAGAAACTATATCCGTTTCAAATGATCAACAGGTGATATTCTTTATGCAACGACAGATGCTGGAGAAGAAACGCGTTATCCTGGCTCATATTCTAAACACGAAATCTATTGAAAACCAAAAAAGACCGTTGATTTGATTGAAAAATGGCTTTAGAAGCGAGGAAATTTAAATTTTAAAAGCAGAGTTAGAATCATAAAACTTTTAAAGTAAAAAAACTTAGACTTCTTCCCTGTCCCGTCTTTAAAACTGAATCGTTAGAAACTTTAGATTCAGCCAAAAATAAAAAGCTTGCAAAATCTACGGTTTTTTATATGAGAAGTGAAGTCGTCAAGTAATCGGGGATGAAGTTTGTATATAACTACCGTGTATGCTCGATTATAAGTCGAGCCAGACTGCAAAAAAACATATACCCTGATCTCGGTCTATGGTGTTAGTTCTGCTGATTACTTCTAACAGAATGCACAGACCCAGATCATTCGGCGCGTTATGCGACGGCATATATGGGTCTGTACAAATTGCAGTTGGACTCAACTTATAAGCGAGTACATACGGCATCACAATTAACTATAGGGACATTTCATATCAACGTTTTCGATTGAACTCTGTCTTGAATGTATGAGGAAGAAAAAATAGAGCCAAGCAAACAATTCCCAAAGCAGAAACTAATCAGTGATTACATAGCCCAACTCTGTGAAGCATTTGTCATCGCAAACATTAATTATCATACAGAAAGAAAAAATCTGACTAAAATTAGTCCACCCTATACACGAGTATTGGAAGCGTAGTTCATGCATCAGTGACTAAACTGATGAGTCACTACAACTGACGCCTCGCATGAATGGCACGCAGTCAACGCATCCAATGTTCGTACTCAATACATGTTTGTTGTTGTTGTTGTAGGGTTTAACGCCATTTTCAGCACATGATAGGCTAAAAACCCGGAAAAAAAACCGGGAAGAACCACCGACCCACGAGAACCTACTGGCAGGCTTTCTCACGTACCTACGTTAGCCGAGCCTTAGGCTCAAACCCACGCAGACAGAGATGAGATGGCAGTGATCCGGAACGGTGATCGCTTTAGACCACTAGGCCACTCGGGGCCCCTACTCAATATATTCTTAATATGTTGAGGATAACTTGTCACAAAATATGAAACGATTACCCCTGAACAAACAGATCGATTCCTACTTTTAACTGTATTAGTCAGAAAAGAACTTCTATGCAGGCAAGGATATATATATATATATATATATATATATATATATATATATATATATATATATATATATATATATATATATATATATATATATATATAACAAAAATACAGTGGTCATCCGCGTAACACAAATACAAATACGTGAAGTAAAGCACAATATATAGATAACAGTGACCTTCTTTAGTTGCATGGGTGTATTACTAACAGAGACGAGTTCAATCACGTTTAATGATTCGAACAACAGCACTCTATAAATGAACAAGATATAAAAAATTTTAAACAAACTCACTAAAGACTGAAACATAGGTCAAGAGGCGCTTTTGCGTAAAGTGTGTAGCAGTTATTATGTTGCGACAAGTGTGTAGCAGTTATCACGATGCATATCCTCACAAAGTTTTATGATTCTAGGAAGAATTGTATCGATATAGACGGCCAACAACTTATGATGTCCAGATCTAAATGAAAAAGCATGACCAAAGTCAACAAATGATTAAATATAAGTCACGAAGACGTTCCTTTGTTAAATGGTTGAGGTATTGACAGGGATGCATGCCACTGTCAATTTCATGGTTCTAACATGAACAAATCCTGATATATGAACATCCAAGACAACAAATCAATACAAGTCAGTGAAACATAAAACACGGAACATAATGACCTACTTCTTCAATGTGGTGATGTGATGTGATGTGATGTGATGTGATGTGGATTTTTAACGTAGCTTTAACAATTGTTCAGTCATATCGCTACGATGTCTGCAGTGTGGCAGCTTATAGTGATGTCTAGCACTGGAGTATCATGCCGTAGACATGTAGCATGATGTCCCACCCAGTCACATTATCCTGACACCAGGCCGACCAGTCCTAACAGTAATCTCTTAATGCTGAGCGCCAAGCGAGCCAGCTGTTAGTACCATTTTTGTAAATCTTTGGTATGACTCGGCTGGGGATCGAATCCACGACCTCCCGCATCCGAGGCGGACGCTCTAACCACAAGGCCACCGGAGCGGTCCTTCTTCAATGTGGTAGTAGCGCTCAACAAGATGCATCTCTTTGCCACCTTTCATGATTCTAGGTAGGATGGCAGTACACATCGTGCAAAAAACACTTGGTCATGAGTTAAACGTACAAACGAACCACAAACCAGTAAAATGTGAAATGTAGGTCGCAATGACATTTTTAGTACCGATGTGATGCCAGTGGACGGAATCGTCTTGCTCATTGATTGCATAAAGTTATAATTAAAACATGAGTCACAGGGGTGTAAAATGCATCTCTTTGCAAAATTTAACGATTCATGTATAAAGGTATGCATGTAGAATGTAAAAGAAATGTACGTGGTATTGAGATAAGTAAAACAACTAACCAAAGCCAGAGAAGTGTGAAATGCAGGTCACATTGACCTTCGTTTGCTGTAAGGGTGAGGTACCGCGAGAGATGCATACAATTATGTAGTTTGATGTACAAAGATTAAGGAATAAACCTAAAACAAAATTTAACCCAAGTGAGTGATGAATCAGTTTGGGTTACTGGGACCTATTTTTGGATGAAGGATGTAGTACTCCTCAAGATACATGCCTTCATTCAGTGTATGATTAAAAGGATAAATGATTCCATACATGATTCTAGAAGCTTATGAGGTCATGAGATAAACCCACAATCTTAACGTAAGTCAATAAAATGATCAAAATATCTCACAATGATCCTATCTTATAAGGATGTGTTATTATTAGACATGCAAACAATCATCTGTTTTCTTTTTACCATAGCGTGAACAAAGTGTGCGAAATGGTCTCAATACACAAAATTTAACCAAAGTTTCATAATTCCAGGTACAGCTGTATATACACAGGTACACAGAAACTGAGCTGAGCGTAAAAACTTGATCAAGAATGTATCCAGTGATGTGCACGTGTATACAAAGTTAACCCCTTATCCCCCTACCCAGGGACAGGTACATTGAACCCCACTGCAAACTGTCGCCTTCTACCTAACAAGAAGAAATGGTTGTTGTTGTTGTTGTTGTTGATGTGGGGCTTAACGCCATTTTTCAGCACACGATAGGCTATGCATGGCGGCCAGTATTAATGGTGGAGGAAGAAACCGGGAAATCCCCGGAAAGAATCACCAACCCACGAGAAGCTACTGGCAAGCTTTCTCACATATCCACATTCGCCGAATCCTAGGTTCGAACCCACGCAGACAGAGGTGAGATGGCAGTGATCCGTAACGGAGAGCACTTTAGACCACTCGGCCACTCGGGGCCCCCAAGAAATGGTTGAGATGCATATGCTTGTATCAGTACATGCGACGCCGCTGACACCAAGGCCAGTACCGTGTGTTCTACAATAGTTTTCCTCTACTTCGTAAAGACGAGTTAAAAGATATTTCGTTGTCTATACTGCCAAAATAATATCCTAAAAGTAAAATATGCGTGTTACTAATGGCCTTTTACCTTGAACTGTACATATTTCGTAAAACAGTTTGAGACAATCAAATCAGAATCGTTATGATGTTCTGAACAGACAGTAAATAAAGAGACGAAACAGTTGTCAAACTTCAAACAGTCTATCAGATACTAGATTCATGAACCGAAACACGTTCGGGCTTTTTGGTCAATGATCGGAGAAAGAACTAAAAATACTACAGCAGCAGATATTGCGTTTACATATAACTTGTTTACCAGTGATGTCATGTACACGTCACACATCATCGCAGCGTTCTGCGACTTATCGACTGAGATGACTTATTCTTGGCCGAAAATTTCCTAAGTTTCTTTTCGTGTCAAGTTCAATTTTATTCAAGAACTTTTTTCCACTGACTTTGTGTAGATAATTCCATAAAGGTATAATAATGTTTTTGACATGGTTCTATTTTGCTTGGAGTACTTCAGAGTACGAGTGAGTTCTCCGCCTTTTTCTGGCGATTTCCACCTATTTGCTCTATATCACTCCATCGTACCTCTAATGTAGATTTTGGTGGAAAAGCCACGAGCTGTTCAGACTGTTAGAACGCTGAATTCATCCGAAAAATATGAAAATCTACGATAGAGTTTCAATTCATGTTATCCGCTCATTGTAGTACTTTTGAATGTATTTTTTTAAGCGCATCGTATTCAGTCGTGCATGTATGTCAGAACTATATAATTGTTTACTGTATCGAGACCATTATATAATTATTTACTGTATCGAGACCATTACCTGAGAATAATGATCGAGATTTTGTGTTCAGGTAAGTAAATATAGGTGTAGGCCGTATAAATGAACCGATTGATTAGTCCTATGAAACTACATGTGGTATTTTTAGTCATTTAGTCACATGATTTCTTAGTGCCCCGGCATAAATGATACTGAATCAGTAGGAAACGTTTTCTCGGGCGCACGCGTCAAAGGCCAGGTAAGTTTTCTCCTATCATTCCATACCGGATCAATAACAAATCATGGAACAGATTTACCCCACTGATGACGTTAACGAGCTCTTTGCACATTATTTCCTATATCTAAGCAACTTCATGACAAAATGACGTATTCGCAACGTTACGTCCCACTGACCTGGTATTCATGGTACTCACCAGGTATGGTGAATCGGATCATCATTGGCTTTTCTTGTGGTTAGCTAGAAAAAGACATCATATGTAAATAGAGGCCCTTTTGAAAACGGGTAATCATTTAATATTACATTTATGAAACGAGTTAACTAATTTCCAGCTTTTGGGAGCCTAGGCAATACCTGTATCTGAACTGAAATGAATGATTTATAAAATATATAACAAGTCAAAAAACGTTATTGGCTTGTTTCTTTTCAGTTTATCTTTCAGTTCCTAAGAAGCGTCATTGAGATTATTTTCTAGCTTGCTACGAAAAAGCTACAGAGGTGGGGCAAAATGTTAAACTCAGAGTTTGGGGTTCTAACAAAGAGATACCGGAAGTGGCCAGATTATATTTGGAGGGTATATTAACGGAAAGTTTGAAATGGATTCATTCAAAATACTAAATTAAGTCTTCCACATAATCGTAATTTACCTGTTGTTTATTCCTTTACTAAAGAACTGCTCCGGTGGCCTAGTGGTTAGAGCGTCCGCCTCGGATGCGGGAGGTCGTGGGTTCGATCCCCGGCCGAGTCATACCAAAGACTTACAAAAATGGTACTAACAGCTGCCTCGCTTGGCGCTCAGCATTAAGAGGTTAGTGTTAGGACTGGGTCTGGTGTCAGGATAATGTGACTGGGTGGGACATCATGCTACATGTCTACTGGCATGATGCCCCAGTGCTAGACATCACTATAAACTGCCACACTGCAGACGTCGTAGCGATATGACTAAAAAATTGTTAAAGCTACGTTAAAAATCTAAATCACACACACACACATACACACACACACACACACACACACACACACACACACACTCCTTTACTAAAGTTTTTGACTGTCATTCGTTTGGAATCTTTGATGTGACTGCTAAGGACGTGTATTTTTGAATGTGCGATGCGCTACCAAGAGACTGCATGGAACGTTGAAGACAGTCAAACGCGTTATTCGTACCGCTATTGCACTACGAGTATCCCCATAACAGAGGCCGTTCAAGCTACGAATGTTAACCGGTATTCTTTATGAAAAGAGGAAAGCGAACCCACTCCAAACGCAATTAAACTCTAGCTCCATTGTTGAGGCACAAGACATGAAGAAACCTTGACGATACCGGAACAATGGGTCGACAAATGACCCCGATATCTTGTTTCCCCAACTCTTTCCACCCAAATATCGGGTTTAGAGACGACACATTCAACTGGTGGTGGGACAATAGCACGATAGCATGAAGGAAATTAAAACTGTTCTGGAAATGAACAGGACTGACCATGAGATGTCTCGCAGTTTCCCATCCTCTGATTAAAGATGTCAGAACCTCATAAATTCGACTCTAATGATTACTTAAGGTCAAGACGTTCCAATGTAAATTATCTGCTTATTCAGCCTCTATATCTATATACCTACCAATCTATGTCTCAATCTCTCCCTTTGTATCTATCTTTCTGTCCAATGCCGTATTAAAAATTGTTGCGGTGGTTAAAGATACCTTACAAATATTTGTGAAAAGCTTCATTTCGAATGAGATGTTTTCAGAGAAAAAAAAACGGACACTTAAATTTAGTAAACATGTGTCTGTTATTTAAGGCACCCATGCAAAAAGTCGTATATGCCGAATCATCTGAATAATACTGAATCTTGAAAAATGCTGTCCTAAACATCGTTGGGTTCCATTAAAACCACATAATATCTACGTTTCATCACATCATGAGCCATGTAATTTCTCACTTGAACTGAAATACCCTGCCATTTTCCACACGTATGCGAATTATGCTGATGTTGATCGGCGATAACTGTGGATCAGTTGATTTCAATCGAAAGCTGGCACACACGATTTGATGACGTCACCGTTGTAAACTTAAGAAACAAACACCACGCTATGGCGGATTGTCGTCAGCCCAACTTCGCGCTTCAATGTATATTACAGCGCCTCGGCTGATTATAATACTGTATTCACCGAGTCTTATTTTTTCCTAATGCACGATTCTTCTTGTCATATCCGCTTTAAAATTTTCATTCCCTCTCGAACCAATTTTTGCGCCACGTGGGCATGTTGTTGTTATTCGATTAGTCACTAACTGAATTTGTCGAATGTATCACATCACTAATTTTGGAGCATTAGGAAAAAAGATCGGAATTACAAGCGACTTCGTTGACTGAATTAAAACGGAGAGGGCACCTCCAAATTCTAAACTGATTATTTGAAAGTCTTTTAAAACTAATGTCTTGATTATTTCAAGAACGGTTTATGTCAGATAGCTTTTTTGAACAAATAATTTCCTTCCTTCCAAACTTTAGTTAGATTGGAAGAATGGTTACATTTATGATAAACGGCGGCATTGGGGCTTTAACAATATTTGTTCTCTTGGTATTTTTGAGCAAGAGTGAGACGTATTTGTAACAGGTGATCTTTGTCCGCTTATTGTAGTTTGGTTTTCTCGGGTTTTAGCGCTATTTTTCAGCATATGATAGGCTATACATGGTGGCCTGTATATTTGTTGGAGGAAGACTCCAGGAAGAACCACCGACTCACGGAAATCTTCTGGCATGTTTTCTCACATATCCACATTGGTCAAGTCAAGACTCAAATTCATGCTGATAGAGGTGAGATGTGAGTGGTTTGTAAAAGCTGGCGCCTTAGACCCCATTTAATGCAGACTTGTAACGACAAATGTAATGTGCTAGATCTGTAAATAAAACGTTTCTACAGATTGACCTGCACATTTTAACCGTGAATCGTTAGCTAAACTTTTAAAAATGTAGATTCTGGTGTTGTGTTGTATATTATGTAATCAATATCAAAAACCAAGTATTGTATGTATGTATGTATGTATGTATGTATGTATGTATGTATGTATGTCACCCTATTCCTTAAAAGCTACATTAAATACGAACAGCAGAAATAATCGCTACAGATATATACTTTGCATCACAAAAGAGCAGCGGATCCAGAGACAAACTAATATCATGTTTCTCATGCTCACAAAACCAATCCCATTATCCCGTTTTCTTACTCCTGTCACCGGAATCAGGGCCTAGTCATATTCCTATATTTCATTTTGAGAAATGAACGCAGTTGTAATTTTCTTGAAACATTTTCCAGAAGATGTCAGATATTGTAGCTTCCGCCCGATAAGTTTATCACCTCGAGTCATCTATCACAGTATATTGTCTTGACAAATTATCGAGCAACACAGCACGTGCTTTTTCAATTAATAGCACCATCAGGCCAAGTACCCCAAACGTCCCTCGCGGATTTTACTTTCCCGCAAACTGTTGAGAAACGTCGAAGCGTTATGCTCTATTAGAGAGGAGATATTCGCTGTGCCTTAGCTTGCCTCGGGTGGAATGTCGGACGAAATTCATGAAATAAAAGGGCGTTTAACAACCTGATTATATCTTGCCTGGAGCGACATCTGTTATGAGATTTGACGAGAATGACCTAAGGACAGACGAGAAGATCTGATAGCACGTATTACTATAATGAGTTGGGGGAAAGAAAAACAGTTATTGAACCTTGGGGAGTGGAAATATTAATTAAGATATCAATTACCATAAAGACAATATTTTGATGACCGAAATGTTTGGATCAATATGGAAAGAGAAAGCGGGAAATCTGGATGGAACTGGCGAAGTCAGAATCCGACAGATTATCGAATAAGCTTGGCAAGTTTTATCCTCAGGAAATAGTGAATCGTACACGCCTTGGTGTTTGCATATAAAAAGCAAGCTAGTAAAGGTAACGGAAGTATGTTAACCGGAAATTGATGTATAAGATCGATCCGTATGGAACAGACGTCGAAACTGCCGCCTTGGTTTAAATGATACCTTCGTGAAGAACGTCGCTGATAAGGACGATTGCGTGCGGCGTTTGTGTTATGTCATGGAGTCCGCCACAAGTTAAAAAGCAGATTGAACAACACATAAAAACTAGCATCTAGGAACAAGATATGAAAAACCATCTCTAGCTTTACATAAAATATTGCAAATTTCATATTTCTAATAATAAAACCTAAGTTTTATCGTACACGGGTGGCCGAGTAGTCTAAAGCGATCTCCATTACCGATCACTGCCCTCACACCTGTTCGCGTGGGTTCGAGTCTAGCGCTCGGCCAATGTGGGTATGTGAGAAAGCTGCAAGTAGCTTCTCGTGGGTCCATGGGTGCCCGCAGGATTTTTTGCAGAGGGGGGGTCAGGACCTTGTGCGGGGG
>JAECUM010074528.1:0-12744 GCA_016617855.1 Megalonaias nervosa | reverse complement strand
TTGCAGTCTTCTGCTAAAAACCCTCTTATGCTAACTTTACATATAACGCTAATAGTGACATAATCAATCGTTAGCATAGAATTAAAATTACCAGATATGCACAGTGTACATAATTTTTGTGGATTTATGCCGACCCTTTTTTAGGGCATAGATATTTGCAGGGCGCATATTGAGGTGATTCCAAATCTGTACTCACAGCTGGGTGTGTATTTTACTGTGAATTTCAATGCAGCAGCTGAACTTGAGACGAGATTTCACGATTTCGTAAGATATAATAATCTAGTGAATGCTTGTTATTTAACAATATGCACTGGTTCCAGTTAAAAACGATGACTGATCATTTTGTTCTTTCGGATCAATGCAGTAGTGTACTACGGGTGGGGTGGGGTGGTGCAGTTACCCCGCGCGCTAAAGGTCTTAGGGCGCCAACACAGATGATAATATTTTTCCAAATGACCAAATTATGTTTGTAAATTTTTCACTCTTGAATCGCGACCTTCAGCAAAATTACATAACACATCCGCATAACGAGTATTTGCAAACTCGTTTCTGCTACCAGCGTGTACTTCATGAACAGATCACTACTTTATCCACTGGCGCCCCTCAACACCCCGCTAATCCTCATCCGCATCTTCGCATCACAGCAAGCGAGAGGGATCCAGACATCGATCAATTCTATCGCCTGGGCACAAATCAGTTAAAATAGGTGTCTATCTTTGAATCCGTCAAACAAGTAGTTAGATTTTTTGGAAGGGGTATGGGTGGGGGGAATTATAATTTTGTAAATGCCTGCAGATGTCAATTTCAAATAACGTCGATTTCAGGAAAAGCCACAAAATGGCATTAAATTGCAGGAAAATCGTTGGCGGCTTGGGTTCTACCCCATGCTTCGCTGTGGGAGCTCACAGCGCTCCCCTAAATCCCCTAGCTGGAAAGGGGGGCACTAGCCCCCTCCCAAGAACCGTCCCACAGCTTCGTCCCTACAAGCCTCTTATTCTGGCCCTTTGGGCCATCATTGTCTCCTTAGGCGCCATTTACACCATTGGCCACGGGCGCCATTACCTCTCATTACTCAACTAGATCAATGCATACATAGTATACGGAACGTGCACATTGTTGAGGATCACGAAGAGCACGTGATAACTGACCAACTCCCTATCCTTACTTTCGTACAGTTATATGTGGGAGAGACCTCAGACAGCCTATGAAGAGAAAGCATAGATTAAAATGCATTAGATGTTGATACTTCACAAAATTATCGAGCTGAACAGGACCATCGCATGAAATCTTTGAATATAGATATCATTTGATACTATTTCCTATAATATTGATATATATTATTTGATACATTAATACTGCAATACAGCAGTCAAGCGAAGTCACGCTCCCAAGTTCCAAATTGATTTATCACGCCAAACCATATTGGTCAGATGAATGAACTTAAAGAATTTCACAGGCTTCAAAGACAAGCTAGGTGTACCTGAATAAATGAGGGAAGACCAAGGGGTAATGAATATAATTCTTACAGAGAATATAAAACTAAGAAGAGAGAGTTTGGAAACCTGCAAAAATATGTATGTAAAATTAGTATGGGATACGTATATGAAGAAGTTGAAAAGCACATGAAGGTGATACAAGGCATTTCTGGAATGTCATCAATGTCAAGAGAGGTAAAAATATAAAATTTTGTCAGGAAATATATTTTGATGGAATTTGGGTTCCTGATAACGCGTCTATTGCGAATAATTTGCTAGATATTATGAGGACATTCATACGCCAAACTTTAGCTGTGCCGAGAACTTCTATGCATTAAAAGAGCGGGAAGTAAGTCAAGCTCTGCAAGATGGTTCAGGCCATATTAAGGCCTTGTCAGTGTAACTGAAGTAAAAGAAATATTTAAGTCTAAAGAAATCCAAAGCACAGGCTAATATCAAATGTGCAACGAACATTTGATCTATGGCAGTGATTACCTCATAGAAGGTCTTTATTTTCTAAGCTGATTGATCAATCTTACATACCTATAGGTTACAAACGAGGATTAGTGATACCACTGAACATAGGTAACAGAAAATCCTAAAACTCCCTCGAAAGTTACAGGCCTGTTTCTTTGGTGCTTGTTATCTTCAAAACATTAGAGAAAAGTATTCGTGGACGTTTGGTCACTTGGCTCGACGATCATGATTCCAATACTTCTTCTTCACAGTGCTTGGTTACCAAAAGGTTTGGGCTGCACAACAGCGAGTTTATCGCTGTTTCAATCAGTACAGTATAACATAAATCCCATCACATGTTTTTGCTGCTTTTCTTGATACCAAAAATGCATTCAGTACTTTGTGTCACAAAGGGTTACTTATTATATTATTCACGTGGGCAGTTACAGGTAAATCTCTTTTGATATTTCTGAAAAATATATGTGTATAAATTTTAAGGACAAATCCTTGTCAACGGGCATTTTTTGGACTGGCTCCAAATTGGCATCATATTAAGCTTACGTCAAGTGTCAATTCATGCAAGAAAAGAAAAACAAATCTTGCCAGTCCTTTTGGTATTGACATTAAACCGAATGGCTAAAACCCTCTGGTTGTTGTAAATGTCATCTAAAAATAATACTTTCTTTAATGTTTTATGGTAGTGAATTATGGTGCAAGTTTCTACAATGGTACCACGCTTTACGGAACAAAACAATGATGCATTTTGCTAAATATTTAAAAGACTTTCCAACACATACAGATCAGATATTGATCTTGGAATGCTAAGCTGGACATCTCAGTTATAAATCGATAGCAGAAATCTCATGTTTTTACACAGATTATGTTTAATGTGTAATGATGTACATACAAAATGTGTGTTTAACATTGCCTTATTTCACGTCATTTCATCGGATGTAAGTCAAGCTACGCGTTAACGTCAAGTCAATATGACACGTTAAAGAAGTTTGATTTGCTTCAGCATCTAACTGATTATTTGCAGCATTCTGACATTCCAGATGAACGAAATTGGAAAGAAATTGGAAGGTTTAAAATTGCTAGGTTGGAAAAAAGCCTTGGCAGAGTTCAAAAATCTAATGGACATATTTTGACAGACTTTCTTCAATACATGAATCCTTGCAACCTGCCTCAGCATGGCAATCGGTTAAAATCAGATAAAAATTAATGTATTTACTTAAAATTATTATATTTACTTATATAGCTAGATTGTGGGTTGTTGTTCCTCAAACAAAGCTCGACAAGTATATTCAGTTTGGGATTGTTTATACAGATTTGTTGCGTCATATTTGTGCTGCATATCCTTAAATGTCGAGTGTCAGAAACTCTCTCTGAGATGTCCTGATGGGCAACTTTCCACTAAGCCTACATTTATTTAACGCAGAAGATGAGCTGCAACTGCAATATATTCAAAGTAAGGTTACCACCGGATGTAATTAACAAAGAAAACTCTCTAAGTTATTTGTCCCGCATCCAGCATACTTTGCCATGCAGTGTACAGGTGTGTTCTACAAAAAGTAGATGTTTTGTAACTTGTAACTTTGCAGATCATACAGAATTTAATGATGGATAGAATGGTTAGTATTCTAATTTATTGCACAATGTTAATAGTCGTACTATATGTTTGCTTACATTTTTGTACACACGACATCATTTCTGTCGCTTCTTCGGTCTATCATCGACTTCCTCTTCACGAGGCCAGGCTGCATAGTTTGCCTGCATCTTTCATTATTTGTATATACTCTTTTTTGCTGATTTTTTTTAAGCGGAAGTTTTATGATTTTAATCAGTTGATTTATTAGACCTTATTATTTATTGTGTAATCTTTTATGGAAGGGAATAAAGATGACGATGGAGACTAATGATATTATTATCTCTTACTGCTTGCCAAAATTTTGCTCTGTAAACGAAACATATTGTACGAGATTGCAACCAAGAGTGACAATATTAGCAATTGTGATCTATAAGATCTGAAATAAAAACTTCCTTCCAAGTCTCCTGTGTGATTTTTTGTATAACAAATCATCTATACTTACCTTGATATGCAACATACAATTACGTTATATTTCACTCATCGAGACAACAGGTACTTGTCGCTGGTTTTTCAAGCAAATCTACTTTTGCTGAAGGACGCGCCACCGAAGTGCAACGTTTTTATATTTTTATTTGAAAAGAGAGAGAGGTCAAGAAACAATGAAAATGCAGTAAACAATAAGTACCTGTCGGTAAAAGAACAGCAAATAATTCTTCAGCTAATTTGAGTGCAGATCAATCGGTGTGAGAATTAGAGTTGCGGGAAGCTGGTTGCCTATGATTGACATATTGAGGGATACAAGATGTTGCTAAAATAGGCACTAGCAGCAGGGAGGGTGAACAGACCACTTGGCTAGAGACCTTATTTTTTGAAATTAAGGGTTCCTACGAAAGGCTGAAAAAAAAAGTTTTTGTCTTAATAATGAAAACTTCTCTAATTGACCAGATTTTTTCTGATTTTTTCACAATCTGGTCACTACGCGTTGGTCATTCACCCTCCCTGCTGCTATAAATTAAACAGCCAGTATAGATATTATCAATAATGAGTATTGGAGAACCACACTCAGCTAAATTAACTCGAGAGCAACTAGAGGCAATTAAAAAATATCTACCTGTTCGTGATTCTGTTAAGCAACAACTACAATCGCGTCAGGAGTCTCAGGTGGAATTTACAGAAGGTACAGAAAAATTATTTAAACCGATTGTCGAACCAACGAAGAAAATTGTTACAGCAACTGAGGCAACACAAGAGCTCTTGCAACATTGCCTGCTGATATTGCTGGTCGTATTCAAGCTGCTCAACCAGCTGCTGCTCAGCCTGAAGGCGCTGAAGCACCAGCCCCTAAACAAAAAATGTTAGATAAATTTAATGAAAATGCTATTAATTTACTTATTGATATTAAAAACACACGACAATTAGCTGATTTTGCTTTGGATAGTTTTAGTCGAAGAAGTAAATTAATGAAACCTGAGCACGCTAAGAATATTAAAACCCATGAACAATGGCAAAAAGCATTATATCGCACAGTTATGGATGTTGAAAGAATTAAAGCTGATGATCCATTATATCAGGATTATATTAATGAAATCGATGATTTAAAACAATTAAGAAAACAAGAAGAAATGGAAAGAAAAAAACGTAAAAGGCAACAATCTCCAAAACCATTTGAATTACCACCAATATCATCACCACAACAATTTGAATTATCACCAATATTAACACCGTATTCTAAAATAAAACGAGAAGTACGAGATATACAACAACAAATACAAAAACAAAAACGACGACAACAAGAAAAAGAATCACAACAACTACAACCAGCCCAAACAACAGGTAAGGAAGAAGAAAAAGAATTTCAAGACGATCCTGGTGCAACTGGAAGTGGTCTAGGAAGTGGTCTTATTACCTGTCCCAATAACGTCCTTCCTGATGTTGATCGACTAGAAATCCTCATTGGAGGAAAACGAGCTGGTAATAATTCCCCAGAAATCATTAATGAAGCAGCTGATATTTGTAAACGATTATTTACAGGCGGTATCATGGATATTAATGTATATCGGTCTCTCATTAATGAAATCGCCGATGATTATCATAGTGACTAAGTATGTAATTAGTTATAAAGTCACTTAATAATAAAATGATCATACACAATACTCGTGGACCTACCATGGTCAGGGTAATAAACTCTCGATTACCAGTATACAAAACGACCTACGGAGATGGATTAGGTGATGTTGTTCAGGGTCTGTTTAGAAGAAAAGCCCCAAAAGCAATACCGATTTCAAAGCAGCTAGGAATGAAAGCTATTGATGTTGTTCGTGAAAAAGGTATAGGCGCTGTTGGTAATATTGCTAGCAAAGCATTCTCAGCAATCAAAGATAGACTGTCAAGATTAATCCGCAGACCACAAGCGGCCCGACCTCAACCTGTGAAATTGACCAGCACTGAAGTGATGCCCGCAAGTGTAAGTAAAATAATAAATCAAGCCGCTAATCAAAAACTAGCGGAGTTAGCTGATATCCCGATGTCGGAAAAGGAAAAAAATATAACCGCTAGTCTGATAGCAGGAAGTGGTCTTCGAGTTAGACGAAGACGATAATAATAAAGATGTTTAAGCGCATATCTGACCCCGCGTTTGACATGGATGCACCAGTACTCAAAGATGAGTCTGTGCGCGATTATCAGTATTATTCTTACGACGCACGAATTCCAGATCAGCGTGGACGAATCGAACTACAGGTTCAAGATACAAGTAGATATTTTCTACCCGCTGAGGCATTTATTGAAGTCGAAGGTGAAATTATAAATAACGCTAATCCTGCAGCACCAGTAGTATACGCCGCTGATGTTAGGGTTGGTTTTGTTAATAATGGTATTATGGCGTTATTTGATAGCGCTACGTACATGATTGACGGAAAAAATATTGAATCAATCCAGAAAGACGTCGACGTTGCAACGACAATACTTGGTCTTGCGAGATACAGCGACGATTATTCAAGATCAGCTGGTCCATCAATGATGTTCTCAAAAGATACTTCTGACCACCCTGACAATAGAAATCAGGTTTTTCGACAACCAAATAATCGAGCTGTTCCTCCTGTTGCTGCTGCTGTTGAAGATCTACCTTTTCCAAATCCAGATTTCAACTTAGGATTTGCAGTGCGTCGATCAATGTTAAGCGGTAATAGGAGAGCATTTTCATGTGCGATTCCACTGTCACATATTTTTGGATTCTGTAGAAATGTTAGAAAAGTCATTTTCGGAGCCAAACACACAGTTGTACTAGTACGAAAAGGCGATGATAGTGATGCATTATGGAGACCCATTGGTGATGCTGGTATAGTAATACTAACAAAACTTTCCCTGTGGATGCCAGTGATGACTCCGTCAATATCTGAAGAAGATAGGTTGTTATCATTTATGAGTCAAGGTGGTAAATCAACGTTGTCATGGTTAACAACAACTACATATGTTGTGCAGAGCGCTATTAATGGTTTATTCACATGGCAAATATCTTCTCAGCAAGGTGTTTCTGCACCAAGACATATATTTATTGCGTTTCAAAATACTGCACGATTAAACTCGCAAAATCAAAATATTATGGTGTTTGACACGCTTGGTGTTTCTGAAGTTTCATTAAGGATAAATGGACATCAAGAACCATCCGAGGATATATTACTGAATTTCAATCAAAATCATGTAGCACGTGCATATCATCGATTAATGACATTCATGGGACGTGATCAAAACATTGATACTGGTTTACAAATATCGCAGCTAGATTTTACATCGCTGTATTAGATTTATTACTTTTCGCTTGAACATTTAGATTTAACCAGACAGTCAGCAGTTGATATACATTTTCGAGCTCGTGTTAATAGAGATGCTGGAGCTATCCCTAATTACAGAGCAATAGCCGTTATACTCAGCGATAAATCAATGCTACTCGAAGGTGTTGGTGGACGAATGAGAGTTATTGATGCTCCAGTAGAAAATATGTAAATAAGCATGTAATTAGATGGTTCATAATATTAATAATGTCATATCATCACGTTAGTGTGAGTCTGACTCCTGGTCAGATTAAAAAACTGCAATCAGCATAAAAAAATAACTGTGGAATAAAAATATCGCTAAAACGAGAACAAATGACCGGTGCAAATAAACTATTGTTGACCGAGCGTCAGTTCAAAAACTTCAATGATGCTAAAAAATCAAATAAAGGCGTCAAACTTAATCTTTCTGCGGGCGCCATCAAAGACATCGCTAAATCGGGTGGTATATTTCCACTTCTTGCAGCTATACCAGCTTTAATAGCCGCTGCAGCCCCAGCTGTTGCAAAAGCAGCTGCATTAGGCGCTGTTTGAACTGCTGCTGGAATGGCGTTAAAGAAAGCAACCGGACAAGGAATCAAAAAAAAAGGAAAGGGTCTAAGATTACCAGGGACCCCGTATTCGTGGTACGGAAAGGGTCTAAGACTTCCCGGGACAGTTTACTAATATCACCTATGTCCAATTTTGATTTACTTAATGCTGCTAAGCAATTAAAAATAAAAAATTTCAGAGGTGTTTTTATGCGCGATCAATTACCAAAAAAACCAAACAATATTGAAACCGGTATCATTAATCTCGATAAAAACTCTGGACCAGGCACGCACTGGGTAGGATATGCAATTGATCCACGTGGAATTATTTATTTCGATTCGTATGGATTAGCACCACCAAAAGAATTTTTAAAGTACGTTACCGGCGATATTCCAATCTGGTATTCAACGCTACCAACACAAAAATAACTGATCCTCCAATATGCGGTCGTGAAACCCTCGCTGTGCTTGATGCTGTATCAAAATCAACAGCACCGCCTCATAAAGTCGTGCACGCGTTCACTACACTACGTCATAACACTTAAACAGATATCAGTAAATATAATGGTAGATATTTATGGAAGATCTACTCGCAAAGATAAGGAGAAGATCGATTTATCTAAATATGCAACTCTTGATCAGCTCAGAAATGAAATCGATGATTTATTAAATATCACAAGTGTGGATCAAAATGAAGTCGTCGTTTTTCAGGACAAACAAGGACGATTAAAAACGAGTAACATACAACTACTAGATGTACTTATACGAATTCCCAACGCGGTTGTTAATAATATCGTTACTTTCACTGATCAAGGTAGAATACAGGATTCCGGTAAATCGGTTAACGACTATGTTAAGAAAACTGGTGATGTATTTACCGGTGACATTATTATGTCAGGAAGAAAAATTACATATCTTGGAGATCCAATCGCAGATACAGACGCAGCAACAAAAAAAATACGTCGATGATCAAGAATCCAAATACGTGTCAGTGCGCGGTGGTATAATGCGTGCATTTCTCGACATGAATAATAATGGTATTAATAATCTCAGAACACCAGAAACAGATTTCGACGCTGCAACGAAGAAATACGTCGACGATAAGGAAATTCCAATAACGACTTCGTTAACGACAATCAATGATGGAATTGCTGCATTTAAAACTGAATATTTTAATCATGTACAAACATTTCTAAATTTTCGTAGAAATGTAAACAGATCTATTAATGACTTTTTTGGAACTCCACCAATCGTTGACATAAAACTTACCGACATTAAGATGAAAATCAACGATATTGTTAGTGGAATTCCTAATATCATTGAAAAAACGAATCTAATAACAAAGTTACTTGCTGGAATGCCTCACAAGCAGATCTTCAACGTAGTATACACAGTAGCATCAGGATTAGGAGTATGGACACTGCAAGATAATAATCTCAAACACACCGCAGAAGTCACTGGTGTATACAGGCTGTCTATATTTAGCATAGCAAAATTCAGCATATTTACTACATTTCCATGGCGTCATTCAATCGATACTTTTTCTGGAGTTGTATCCGTTATAATAAATAAAGATGCGGAAGAAACATTTCTGCTGGAAGCATCTGATAAAAATTTAACCAGAGCGTTATACTGGTGGTGCTTGGAATTTGTATGTGAAACTCCTCAATTAGTTACCTAGATAAATATAATGAATCAAGAATCATTTATCGATGTTCAACGTCACAGATACGCTCAAGTATGTGAGTGTCAAACCAAACTAAAAAAATATCATCGACGATTACACGATAAAGGTAAAAAAAAAATCGGCGACGTATGGTTGTTATTGATATAATGATATACTCGGTTTCTGCTGTTATTGCTGGAACTGGATTATTACTATCAACAATAACGATGACAGCGCCTGCAGTTGTAACAATTATAGTTTCCACGGCAACAACATGCGCAGGTATTTTCAGTATTATCGCTAAGAAAATATCTACGTGTACAAATGATAAACTAAACGAGTACATAATGAAATTGCACACAGCAACAACCACCTACACTAAATTATGCTCGTATATTTCAGCGTATCTCAGTGATGGTAAAATATCTGATGAGGAGTTCGTAACGATAATGAAAACCTACGATGAAGCATTCATAATCGCTAGTGATAATAACGGAAAGATGGAGAATTAAATAATAACGATAATAATAATGTCATCGTTAGAATTACTTCAGCAGATCGTAGCTAATACAACGCCGTCAAAAACTACTATAATATCATTAAGTTCAACCAATCCTGAATTTAGCGTTAATTTTCCAACCGCAATTCCAGCAAAGGAAATAGCGCTAGCACAACTGCGCGTTTATCATAGTTGGCCAAATATCAGGTCAAAACCATTTGGTGGACAACCAGCAAATAATTCACTGGTATTTGCGAATAAGAATAAACCTGATGGAACACCTGATTGGCAAGTTGTTGGAATTTCAACGGGCAGTTATCAAATAGAACAGATTAATGATGAGTTCCAACGCAGAATTAAATCTATTACAGGGAAAGAATCTAAAATAGCGATCACTGTTTATGAACCAACATTATCAGCGGCGATTGAAATAAATTCTCCTGACTACCTCGTAGATATTTATCAGAGTTCGATTAGATCAGTGTTAGGATGGCCTGAAGTTGCACCTGTTTATAATGGAGTTTCAGAACCAACTAAAAATGAGTTTAAAACGAGTGAAGAAAAATTCATTAAAGATCCAGAATATCGAGGAGAATATCCATGGAGATATATAAGATTTGGATTTGATCCAAACGACGATAGATATTACTTTACCGATTTTGACGGTAAAAGGATCCCCAAGATAACTAGATCAACATTTAATGTTATCAGGACGCCAGGGGCGCGGGGTCGACAGATTGTTGATGAAGAATTTATTAAACGGTTTTTAGATATTTTTAAACCCGAATACGATAAAACATTTAATGATTTAAGAAATTTACTTATTTCATTATCACAACATTATAATGAAAGTGTAAAGCAGCAAATAATCGAGTCAATAAAACATTTAAATGGTATCTTATTCGATTTATACATCGTCAATCGAAGTATTATAAACACTGCGACTAAACTCGGTACTATTTACATAGATCTAGAACTTAAACAAATATTTCTTGATCATTATAAAATAACAGAAAAAGATTTACAAACACTCATTATACCAGATTTAAATAACGCTGAAATGAAGAAATCATTAAATGATCTTATTGAAGAATATTATCCGGGAGTAATTGAATCATGGAAAAAAATAGCCCCACCACCGGTTATACTAAAACACAATAACAATCCTTTTGGTGACGGACGTCATATATCGCCGGGCATCGTAAACATAACATCAGTTATTGCAGTCAATCTGGTATGCGATGTTATTGAAGGTAGCTATCAGGTAGATCTTTCTAAGTCTAGCCACCGCAGTGGCACTGCGGAGCAAGGGTACATGTTATTCAGTTTTAGTCCGTTGGCACCTCCCGGTTAGTTAATTGTATCAGAGCCAATTAACCCCGTGTACCTGCGAGTTCATAATCCGTTATTATCAAGGATACACTTTAAACTTACAGACCAAAGCAATCGCATTCTGGACACAAGAAATGAAGAACTAAATATAAACCTGTATGTACGCTCATAGTGCGTTTTTATCACAATGCGTCATCGTAGAACAAAAAAAAAATATCGGGTCAGAATAGTTGTTTGTTATTCTGATAAAAGATAGAATAGTTATTGTGTCATTCTGATGCTTGTTTGCAGAAAGTGCGATAATATCACAAAACACAGACATAATAGAGAGAGGATCTAAATTGTAACACTTGGCAGGTCTCTATATACATTTCTCTCAAAAACACAGATAAAAATTATTTTTTTTCACTGTAATTGATTATATAATGAAGCGCGATAACTCTGCTTTGTCTCTCTCTGTAGAGCAATAAACGATTATCTTCTTTGTAATACATGTTATCTATAGAGGTTTCAGTCTCCCGTACTGACACGATATATATCGTTTTTCGTTAATTATTTAGTGATCTATCTGTTTTCTGTAAGCATCGCTGTTAGTGAAGCAGCAATTTGTAACAGAGAGGAATAATTTAACTCTAATAACCTTAAAATCACGTCAGTTTTATATACCAAGTACGTAGAGTTATTTTTAGCTCTAACGTATTTTGACCTTAACGAACAATAACTCATGTGTGGATTATTTTATTAATTTTGAAAAATTAAAGTAAATTCACGCTACATTAGTAATACAAGTCCTGTGAGACAGCGCAAATATTTGATATACTTAAATTCAAGTGTATTATCGATAAGAGAACGATGGCCGAAGTGGTAAGACGGTTGGACGTAGATCGAAGCTCTACAGACTCTCGCGTGTTCGAGTCTCCAAAAATGCTAAAGATATTATCTTGCATTTGGCGACTGATGCTATTTAATTGGGGGAACCCGGAGCATTTCCTCGAAATCCACAACAGACAAAATACACTCTCCTACCATACACCCTTGAGGGGTGTACCTTTTACACTCCCCGGGGTTTTGTATGGGGGAGAGTGTACAAAATCTGTTGGACGTAGACAAGATTCCCCCGTCATCACCATTTGTATATATTTCATAACCATACAATCATATATCATTAGGATAAGTTTATGTTTGTGCCGTCCAAAATCAAAATAAAAATCATAAACCATTTGTATATATTTCATAACCATATAATATATGTTGTGCTGAAATCAAAATCATAAACCATCTGTATATATTTCATAACCATATATCACACAAAAACAGCTCCCTGACAAAAAAAGTCATGGGAGCTAATATTTTTTTTTATATTAAATA
>JAECUM010074519.1:0-13377 GCA_016617855.1 Megalonaias nervosa | reverse complement strand
CAAAGATTTGGCAGAAAAAGACGATTTGCGTTTTAGGCACACGTTCTCCACACGACACCCACAAGGGCTGCTTTTGTAGATATTGCAGAGAAGAACTGGGCGACGGAGCGATTACTGCGGTAGCTGAGGCTGTGTTGAAAGGCATGATAGTCACTTCTTTTTATAGTCAATGAGTTGCGAAGCGTCGATCCAAGAGTCAAAACAGGGAGGATATTCTTTCCAACGTACATTTACTTCTTTGACGTCGTTTTCCCACCTTTCGGGTTCTTCGATCGAGAATGCTTTCGATCTCGTACACGTCGTCTTCTTTTTTGGTCACACGTTGTAACTCGGGTAAGTAAAACGTTCCTTTTAACACTTCCCTGTTCATGTCTTCCAATTTATAGACGGGAGGATGACGGCTACGCACACGTTCGGTCACACGAAACAATTCGGTAGTCCAGCTGGGTAAGTAACCTTTATCGAAAGTGCGTTTGGTTTTGCCAATGCGCACCCAATCTCCTGAAGCCAACACTACACCTCTCTTGGGGACAGTCACTGTTGGGGACGTAGCAAACAGGCTCTCGAAGGGAGTCACTTCTTGGGGGACACGTCCGATGCTTCAATGGTAAGATAGGTTGTACAATTGGACGAGGTGTGGCAAGACGTCGATGTACTTGAGAGAGTGTTGATGCGTAAAATATTTCCACATGCGTTCTTTCAAGGTGCGTTAAAAAGGTTCCACGATGCTTGCTTTGGTTTCGGGATTCTCGGTGGTGAAAAAATGTATGTCACGTTTCTTCAATTCTTTTTAGAAAGCTTGATTCAGAAATTCGGTGCCTTTGTCAGTTTGCCATCGAAGAGGGTGACGCCCACTTTGTTTCAACACCAGTTTGAGGGCTTGCACTAACTCACTGCTCGATTTGAAAGTCAATGGCACGACCCAAGCAAATTTGGAAAAGACGTCAATTACACAAAACAAATATTTGTAACTACGATTGTAGGTGGTCAAATGAGAGACATCGGCTAAATCGGCTTGCCATTGATGATCGATGCCTTCCACTCGGGTGCGAGTTCTGGAAAATTCTCGTCGAATGGGTTTGTGTAACGTGTACGTGGCTTGTTCTTGTAACCAGCGTTGCATTTGAGGTAAATGGATACTTTTCAGTCGAGTTTTGGCAGCACGATACAATTTCTGAACTCCTCCGTAACCTGCAGGATGGGATGGATTGTAATAAATGCTGGCTAACACCTTCTCCATTTTTTAATAAGTGATCCACTCTTCACTGATGCTCCTCTTTTCTTCGTGTGGTATTTTCTTGGATTGTAATGCTTTACGTGTCCGACGAGCGATAGGTGTCGAGGAGGAAGATGTCTGAACTGGGGTAATCAGTTCTTGTTTCACTTCTGGTTTCCCTTCTTTCTTTTTCTCTTCTGAGGAAGAAGGGTTAGCCATCATCTTTTTAATCCAACGAATTCTGGATTAGGTGGTGTTGTTAACTTGCGTACTTTTTCTGGTGGAGTTTGAAGCTCTTCTTCTTTTTTTGTCTTGATCACTGGGACTAGTGGTGGTGGACTTTCTGTCTTGCTTACTGGGGATAGTGGTGGTGGTGGTGATGGTGATGGACTTTTCATCAAGGCCTTAAAATCTTTCAGAGTTGGTAGAGCTGTTTCGTCTTAAGCTTTCTGGTGAAAGAGTTGCAGTCGTTGCAACAATTGACCGTACCGTTGAGATTTTTCCGTTTCTGACAAATCGCTGCGATCCATCAATGATTGCAATTCGTGTTGTAACTGGCACATCTCGGTCATATGAGGATTTGGAGGTAAATGCGGGGTTCGTTGTTCGTGCCAACGATGGTATTCCATCCATCGTTTGTAAGGCACTAAAGCCAGTTTTCGTTCTTCCATCGGTTTTCAAGGATCACGTCTGAGATCTTTTGACTCAAAAGTTACCTTTTATCTTCTTGGACCTTTTTGTCTTCATCCTCCCAGGATGTTTGCCAATAGTCCTTTCAGCAAGGGTACTCCTATTGTTCCCGTTACTCCTTTCAGTAAGGATCCTCCTATTGTGCCCATTACTCCTTTCAGTAACATGGGTAAAAAGGGGAAAATTCCTCCGCGTTGCACCAACATCTTTTTCTTTTGACCAATGGGTATTTTCTTTTGGACTATTTGGCGAAGAACGTGTCGATCTTTGGCTAAGCATTCTTTCTGGTGTTTAGACAAAGATATCGTGCCTTTCAAGACATTCAGACAACATTCGCACACGGTATCGATGACGTCTTTGGAGGCAGTTTGAATGAGTTTTTTCTCGCATGGGCGGAGGAGCTTTGGACAGGGCGGACAACATGTCTCATTGTTTGGCTAAACGAGGTGGCAGTCCTTTCCTTTTCTTTCCTTTGAGGGCAGAAGAGGAATGTCTTTTTTGGGGTGGCATCTTTCTCAGTTGGTTCGTTGGTTCCGTGGCACACACCAAAAAATACACTAACGTCGATGACTTGTCATACAGTCTTTTATACTTTTTTGGGGGGACTATAGCTTCGTCATAAAGGTGACGATGTGTTTTCCAAAATCGCCAAAGAATCCTCCTCTTTGGTGGCTCCTCTTTTTCTTTGGACGAGTGTGTCTTTTCTGGGGGTGACGTCTATGTTTGACTCAGCGTTTTTTCGGATGACGAAACTATTTCTTTTTCCTTTCTGGACAGAAGAACGACGATGAGGAGACATCTTTTGGTGCACAACATACACTGAAGTCCATGACTCGACATGCATCCTTTTATCTTATTGTTTCTTTAGGAAGTTGTACTCTAAGTTTGTGGCGAAATTATCTACAAACTTATCTATATTAATGTAAAATCCTCCCCTTTGGTGGCTTCTCCTTTTTCTGTTTGGACGAGTGTGTCTTTTCAAAGGGTTACGTCGATGTTTGGCTAAGCGCTTTTTAGGATGACGTGACTGTCTTTTTCGTTTTCCTTTTCCTTTTTGGACCGAAGAAGGAACACGATGGTAACGGTGTGTACTTCTTGGAGGGGACATCTTTGGGGTTTAGCAGCACAAAAACACTGATCCGTATTGTTTGCTCAGGTCTTTTTATACTGGAATGCGTCGCCACTGATTGTCTTTACGTCGTATCAACTTAATGACAGGCAACACACGTCGGGGAGGAGTTCGCTTGGACAAATCCAGTAAACTCTGTAACACACCCGTTCTCTCTTGGACTTTGATTTTGGGGCAGGTACTTTGTGAGCAGCGGCCACTGCCGCTAAAGAGGAAGAGGGTGTCACCGCTGGAGGAGAAGTTTTTGGAGACACTCTCTTGCGGGTAGAAGCTGTTTTCTGTGGACTTCTCTTTTTCTTTTTCTGAGGCTGTGACCTGGTCTTGACACCGTTGCTCTTTTTCTTTATCTTCTGGGTACGTTTGGGCGTGACTTTTTTCTTGGGGACGACTTTGGGAGCATTAGGATCCCATTTTAAGAGGGAAGAAATGATGACACCTCCTAGAGAACCGCTTCCTCCAGGCTTCTAAATGATTTGCTTTTCGGTTTGAGTGTCAATGCGAGGATCGGTTAGCTGCGTCAAGGCTGCTTTGTTTCTCTCAACAAAAAAAAAAAACGTTTGATTTGATGTGGAATCTGAATGATGCCTTGCAATGTTTGACGTGGTGTCACCGTAAACCATCGTAAGACTTCTTTGAGACTAACTTCTAAGACACCAGGACGTATTTGTGGATTTTTTTCGCGACTGATACCGTACAAGGCACGAATCAATTTAATGGGAAGATGAGACTGAAGTGACGTCATGTTGACGATGTGTGAGACAGAGCCAAAGTGACCGAGGTTTTTATAGACTTTTTTTTGGTGATTGTGATTAAGTCGACGAAGGTGACGTGTACACGACAAGCCCTCCGTCTTTGCACCAGTGGTGAAACAGATGGGTACGAAATCGCAAATAATCGGGAGTGCTGGGTTTTAAATCCACGAGTAAATAAGCGTGTGGGGTTTGAGTGGCATCGTTGTACGCATGAGTCAGCCAAAACGTTCCTAACTGTTTGGCTAAGACTTGTACTTGCGATTTATCTCTAGGGCTTTTAAACAAGACCACGTAATGAGCATTGAGACTGATGGTACGATGGGCTTTACTTTGTTGAAACAAATTTTGGGTGATGTAAATGACACTGGCATTACGATGATTCCCTTTGGGCGTAAACCAGAGTTCAATTTCTTCTTCATCTTTTCCTAACATGTCGTCAAAAATAACCAAATGAGTTTGACTAGGGTCAGACACGACCCCGTCGTCCTCGCCAGGAATGCCTTCCACAAAGACGATGGAATCGCCTTGACTTTCTCGCAGAAGGCTGTACGCCGATTGCCACTCTTTGTAACACCACACGATGCGTTGAGGTGGACGATCGATCAAATGATGTTTATGTTCGATCAAACGTTTGACAAATTCGGTTTTGCCGGAACCGCTAGGTCCAGCAATGAGCATGTTAAAGGGATGGCGAAGATACAAGGCCTCCTAGCTAGTCCGATCTACGTGTTCGTCAATGACTTTGACAGTGGAGGAAGAGGGACTTGAGACAGTAGAAGTTGACATAGTAGTTTAAGAAATGTCACTTTTCACACGAAGACAGACAAGACAAGAGGTTTTATACTTTTTTTTTCAGGACACGTTTATTGTCATCTTTAATTGTGAACAACACGAAAGACAAAAATACATAAAAGCCAAATGGTTAAGTACATGAATAAAAGACACATCAAAACGATCATAGGGGAATATAAACAAGTCTCTGTACAACATTTGTGGTGATCAAGAGGTGAAATCGTAGGGGTAGTGTGTAATGTTCTTAGAGTCTCTACACTCCTTGGCACAGTCACACAAGAGTCCTCTCGGAATTGCCTTTCGGGGATGTCGATAATAGTCCTGTCCTGAAGAGAGTGGCTTTCCTCAGTCACGACTTCTTCTTCTGGCACTGTCCCTAACACTGGTTTAAAAGTTACTGAACGTTTTAATTTTTTAGGATTACAAATCTTTTGCATAGTGTGCCACATCTTTTGTCCAAGCCTCAAAGCCCCAACTTTTCCAGTCACGTACATCTTTCCAGTGAGGGTGTAAGTCACAAGCTACACACACGTCGTCGTACACATCTTCAGTGCCTAAAAGTTGACGAATCTTGTTTTCCCGTAGAGGTTGAGAAGTATCAAGATAAAAGCGCAAAGCTTTGAGCAGAATGAGTCTCTCGTGTACATTTAAAGGGGCCGCTTTCATCCTTTTTGGAGTGGTATGTACTGTTCGTAAAGAGTCCACAAGGAATCGGCTGGTAAACGAAATCCCAGAAAGCAAGTCACTAAGACACACACTACACGTCGACACCAATTCAATGGACATAGTTCTCGTAATAGACTATTGTAATCCTCTACCGTTTGAATAGTGTTATTGATTTCCTTCCACGGAATCTGTTGTATCACGAATGATAATGGTCGTGGCATGGTAGTCCGTTTTTATACCCTCTTTGGTGTAAGATAATAAGTGTACTTTTTGAACAGCCTC
Organism: Megalonaias nervosa; assembly: GCA_016617855.1. NCBI lineage: Eukaryota > Metazoa > Mollusca > Bivalvia > Unionida > Unionidae > Megalonaias > Megalonaias nervosa. The sequence continues at coordinate 7,850 of JAECUM010074519.1, read as the reverse complement.
AATTTTATTTTAGTACCGTACCAAAAAAGTTTAGTCACTACCTCACACACCACACGTCGCACAGAAGTTTCCTCTTGAACTGGAAAGAATTGTTCTTGTAAAGATTGGTTGTAATCCTCGAACTCGTCCGTTGGAATTCGGTGTATTAGGATCACCTTGTAAGTTGAATGAGTGGCATCCAAAAAATTATGAATTTATCGCGATTCATCAATGTCTGACCACTGGAACACTTTCATCAGAATCAGTCCTCTTATAGCAATCAGGTACCAGTGGTTCAAACATCGGTGACGTAACGGATGCAATGGTTCTTTGCGTTTCACTTGTATTTTGACGAACTCGCGGTAAATGCGTTCTCTCAATTCCACAGGCAAACTACGAATGTTCTTTTGTAAAGTATCCATGACCAGGTCAGTCAAACACTACTCCTAGAGCGAAAGTAATGGACAAAGTGAGTAATTTCTGACCACTGCCATTCCAGGAATCGGTCAAGAATGTCAATAAAATTTTCAAATGTAAATGGTCTAAGGCGGAATATTAGGAAGAACGCACCCTTGATCCAGATAAATCTGACTTGCTTGTTGACTTTTGTCAATTTCCTCCTGTGAATTTCTCGACACAAAAAGTGTTACAGTCACAAATTGAGATTTGGCTCTGGCAAGTCCCAGCCAAATATCCTTGTAGATCTTCTCTTGCAATTAGTTTGGTGATATTTGAAGATTATTTTTCCAATGGGGTTTAAATAAGTGTCTAGGGGTTGTCCAACGTTTGACTCTTAGCCACGTAGCTGGTTTCTTACACGACATGGTATGCCCACTTCAATGACGAGGTCCCACTAAAGGTAGGTAGTGACAATCTGGAGACCATCGAGCATGTTCCAGGTAAGCGCAATCTTTCTTCTCCCACTCGTGAAGTGACACACCGGAACTGAAGCACTTGACTTTATCCCCTTCGCCCATGTAGATAAATCCGGCTCTAGCTAATTCTTCGGGGGTAATTCCTCCCAGATATTTTGGCCATTTTCCTCGCAAGGTTTGGATCCGACTTTGAAAATCGCAGTATTCAGGGAAACGCACAGGGAACGAGTATTCGTCTTTCACAGGTTCATTTCGATGAGGGTATGGTGAAATATGTAGGAGTGTGCTCAGATTTGCATGACATCCGTAGGGTGCTAGCCGAATGGTTTCATAAGGATGACATCCATCATGAAAACCAGTAAAGTGAAAAGGTGTACGATAACGAGTGGCATCACTTTCGCATCCGTCAGGTTTGACACGCACAGCATCACTTTCTATGGTAGGTATGCTAGTAGTTATAGCAAAGTTCCCATGATGATGTGGTGCTGACTCGCTAAGGTCATAGCGTACGGCATCCCTGCCATCGCAAGGCACAGCATCGCACTCGAGTTTGCTCTTGCTTGATACTTGATGTTTGAAAGGATTCATCTTTCTCGCTTGGCAATGGTAGTGACAATAAAATATATGTCTTGGACGTTGTCCTTTTTATAGGCTGACCAATATCGTCGTGACCGTACGGTAAAGTGAAGTGATTGGGAAGCCATACTCGCTTCTGGTACACGATTTGATAGACTTTTTTCAAGGACCGGCTGACGGTTTGGTGTGTGGGTAAACGTACAATCTTGTGCGGTTCGTGGGTGGTCACTTTAAAATTTCCATCCTGTCCAGACTGCAAGGTTTCTTTCAAGAAGCCAAAGTTCACCAGTCGACTGGTGCGATAATTGAGAGTCAATCCTTTCACTTCACACTCAGTGTGTACTTCTCCTTGTGGGTCTCGGTATTCGTAGCCGTAATTTTTGGGACCGCCACTTGCAAAACTTAGGATCCTGTCGTCGGGATGCTCGTCCGTCCATTCTTTTAAACGGTCTCCTTCAATGACAGGGTGAAGTTGACCCAGGCGATCGATGTAAATGCAACTGTCCGTGTCCAAATACAGCACACGACCTCCTAACAGTTCTAAAGCTTCGTACAATTTTAAACGAGCATAGGCTGTCACGTAAGCCGCAATGATGACATTTCCAAATTCGTCGGCTTTTACAAGGTCCAGTTCTTCTTCGTAATTGACTAAGATCAAGTCCTCACGAACGACGTCCACGTGTTTCATGTATTTGGTTTTGTCGTGAATCATCTGGAAGTAGCGGGAAGGTTCTGTCAAATACTCCGTCTTGGGTAAACACGGTCGTTGTGCAATTTTGCCCCACAAGCAATTTAACATCACTTTGGCAAACGATCGCCTTCCTTCGTTTTTTTTCGATGTGGTTTAAAGTGATCCCTTCCTGCTCCCAGTATTTCTCTTTGAATTTCTTTTGGTCTTCGGGAGTTTGGCACCAAGAAGGATAGCCACTGGCTTCTTGTTTCAGTTTCAAAAAAGCATTCACATAGTCTGCGAAAATGCCTTTTTGAGTCTCGTCGCCCTTGTGGTATTTTTCTGTCTTGGAAAAGTGGTAAATTTCGTACACTTCTAACTGTTGGTATCGCAAGTCCAGAGCTTTGAACAATTCCACGCTGACCCACGTTCCCGTCAAGGCACGTTCTTCCTGAGTGTGCTGACAAGGATGGTCTTGGTTGCACGTTTCGGCACAAGTACGGCACAAGGGAAACATCAGTTTCCTTGGCAATGGTGAGGTAAAACGGGATGGTACAAGTACGTGGGAGGCAAGACTTTACATTTGATCAATCCTTCGTATTTGCGAATGTTGTCCAGGTCGATGTGTTCCGTCAGCATTTGCGGGTGCCCTGTGGGAAAGTGACAGTATTTGCACACGTACGGATACAGCGAATACACGTCCAAATATTTGATTTCTTCTCCTTTCTCCTCGTCGGCTTCGTACAGCAAACAGGTAGCATTCGTCCGTCCTCCGTTCAAACTGTCCCTTGGGTTCAGTGGGTCCACCAGCTTGTAACTTTCCACGATACGCTTAAACTCGGGATCGGTTTTCAAACGGTGATCGTACTCGTGTTCCCACATTTCTACCACTTGGTATCCTTGCTCTTCTAACTTCAAGCGTCTCTGACAAGTGGCCTGGTACAAATCTTCCATGGTCCGTTGGAAAAACTGATTTTTAGTGTTACGCTGAGGTAGCAGATAGGACGTCCGTGAAATAAGCAACCGTTAAACTCTTACACGATCTTGCGGTTTTCTAAGTCCCAGCCATCCACTGAATACCTTCCGATTGCTTTTTCGACTCCTCCGTTGCGAGCGTGTTGAATCCATTTGTCTTCCTTGTCGCACAAGTAATGTAACCAGCGTAGGGCTTTGACCGAGTATTGACGTTTGACAAAGTTCGTCGTTTGAGGACTGATGACAGCTAGGGTGTTTTCGGGAATGAATCGTTGGCGGTACACTAAGGAACACGCTTTGGCAATGGTGCTCCATGAATAATTCTCGAAATCTTCCAAAGCAACGCCGTAAAATGTCCACGTCGGAACGACAATATTTGAACATCTCTTCCTGAAAGTCGAAAGGGTCCGAGGCGTGAGTGTGGAACCAAGCGTAGAAAGCTTCTCGTTGTTCGGTACGCTTGTTGTCGGGGTCGTAGTAGTGAGCCTCGGGCAAATGAAGCAGAGCAGTGTGTTGATTGGCTTCGGTATTGAAAAAGTACGGAAAATAGCCTTTGGCCATTTCTGTCATTCCAAACGTTTTAGGCAAGCGACTCAAAGCCATGGCCAAGTAACTCATCGAATCCTTAAACTGCACTTGTCCCACTTGCTTGGAAATGATTTTTGCTCCATTCAAAGTCATTTTAGGACGTTCGGTACTTTGTTCCGTATAGTATCTCAAAAGAAACTGCCCATCGTATCCCGAGAAATTGTGAGCCATCACCGTGGCATAGCGATGACAATCTCCGTAACGTTCGATGTCTTCTTGGCTCCACGTCTCGTCGATAGGGTCTAAGATCCATTGGGCAAAATCAGCCAGCGTGTTCGGTCCACGAAAGATTTTTTCACGTCCTCCAGGAATCTTGCTACTGTGAGGGCAATGAGTAAAGATAGGCTCTTGGCTGCACTTCTCACACGCTCGATGAGCCACGCAGAAATTAGGAATGTGAATGCAGGTCTCTTGCATGCATTCGAAATCGAAAAAGAGGAAATGGCCTTTCGTCTGGTCACTATCTTCTTCTTCATGTTTGAATTGGTATTTTTGAATGTAGCATTGGTGTTCCAAGTCCACGATTTGGCGAGAAATGTGACATCGCTTCTTTCCTGAACATACGTGCGCCTTGGCATTATTGGTACGTATGCCTTGTCCACAAGTAAGACACAATCTCAGGAGCTGACAAGCACTTTTCTGCTGTGAACCTTGCGTCTTTAGATGTTGTTGGTAACAGGTAGGGGTGACAAACGTGCGCTGACAAGCTGGGCAATGCACTCGTTCTTGTCCTTGGTCAAGACAGGGCTTAGAGGCTAACATCCCTCACATTTCGATCCACAATGCTTGTGTTGCTCTCGATTGTTATAGCCATAGTCACATTTCTCACAGTAATAACTGTATGACAGGAATGCAGTGATACTAGTAATGGCATCGAAATGTTCATCGTGATGATAGACGTGAATGTATTTTCCGTCTTTGAAAATTTTGCCTCGAAACAACAGAGGTCCGCGCACTTCTTGAGGGTGCACTTTCAAGGTGTAGCGTGGAGCTAAGTCTTGCAACTTTTGCATTTCAGGAATGCCACAGGGTGTGTCTTTGGAAAGGCCAGCTTGCTGTAACAGGAGTTCTGCTTCTCTTCGTTGTTTGGCTCGGCTAGATTTTTGAATAGTTTGCCAGGCTCTTTTCCATTCTGCCGTGTTGTTCTTGTCGGCATACGTTTGTCCCACCACGATGGCACGGGCTAAACACATCTTGACTTGAGGGTTGTTAATTCGGACGAGGCTCTTTTTGGTGATACGACGGTTGTCCACCAAGAACACTTTTTTGCTATGTCATGTTCCTTGGGGAAGAGAAACGTTGGTCATGAACAGTGTCGCTTTTCCGTCGGTGATGTGAAACTTGTCGTTGGATTGCTGCACGTGTTGAATCTTGTCCATGATTTTGGAAGGTGTCAATTCTGCCGGGCTGCTAAACTCGATCCAAACGGGGGACTTCAAACTGTCGTGATGAATGGAAAGTCTCAAGCGATCGTATTCTTTGGCTTCACATTGCTGTTTCAGTGTGGTTAACAAAGAATCCCACACATCAGTGATGAACCCTTCAGCTTTCTCCAACAGTACGTCGGACTTGAAATCTTTAAACTTCACCGCGTACGTGTAGGCTGTAGTTCTAAATTTTCTGGAGGAGTGTTTGTCCGTCTCTCGAATGTGGTAGTAATTTTCAGGGTTTACTGGTGGTGATGGACTTTGACTTGGTGTAGACTCTCTGGGCCTAGATTCTGGCTCACTCATCTCATCTTCAATATCGCTGGCATGAATTTGAGCCAAGACTTCAGCTACTGTGCGAGACGATAAATCACGTTTCTGCCTCATACTTTATTCTCCTTTCTTTACGAAATGATGCGATCGTTTCATCTTGACTGCAAATAGTCAAATGACCACATTTGAAACGCCATAGACCCCTATATATCCATGTTAAACTTAGTGCATGTATAAAGGACTGGTGCCTTCCCTCTCAGTATTCATTTCACTCTCAAGCCGACCAGCACGATGGAAGAACCCACACGAATTGAACTTCTGATTAGAGCTTTGAGAGGTGTCATATGAAAATGTTCTTCAGACAAGCCGACGGACTACCCTCTCTCTCCTTTCGAGATAAAAGTCAAGATACTTGCTATATCTGTCAGAAGAAAGGGCACTGGGCTACAGAATATCCAGGTCGTCAAAAAAGCAAGATCAGTGTCAAAAGAGACAAGAGTCAGGATACCTGTTATCATTGTCAAGAGAAATTACATTGGTCTTCAGACTGCCCTAAGAAACAACAGAAGCAGGAGGAGGAGAAAGAAGAAGAGGTGCCCTCGGCATAGGAAGAACCCCGACATGTTCAGAAAGAGAAGATAAAAAGAAAAGAAGACGAGAAAAAAGTGAGGAAGAAGAGGAGGAAAAACTGAAAGTGAACAAAATCAGAAAACAGAGAGAGTGAAAGAAGAAAAAAAGATACAGAAGCCTATGAACTTTTTAAAAAAGTGTTGTGTTTTGTTGTGTTGTGACATTGAATTGTAAATATTTGTACCAGAATAGACCAGACTGAAAAACGTAAGTGTCTCCTGGTTTTGATTATTTAGAATAAGGGCCTACAGTCATGCACTCACAACACGTATATCATAGGGTTAAATAAGGAATTTTAAGTTTTAATTGATTTTGGCAAAATGAATATTTTCTCTTTTCGAAAGAAGTGAGTGGCCCAAAGGACCGTTGGATGTTGGTGTTTTCTTAGAACAAACTTAGGAACGAGAAGCAATCAACTTTAACTGCCTTAATCCTTTGCCACGGCCAAGGCCTACTTCTGGACATGGTCCTGTCAATGATTTGGTAGAAATCACTAGTGGTGGTATCTCCGGTGTAGTAACAGGGTTAGACTGTTTGGCTTGGAAAGGTCTTTTTCTCTTGGGTCGTAATAAAGAAGTCTGATACATTTGTTTCAGACTTCTTACCTCTGCCAAAATGTCCAAGAGTACCATTACCATGTGACTTTCACTGTTCTCCTTCTCTCCTAGACTTTGTTTCTTCTCTGCTGCGTCTTTCTGTCGTTTCCTTGTTGTCTCGTCTTCTCGCTGTTGCTGTTCAAGGAGAAATGCTTGTTCTGCTTCTTTCTGCTGTTGTAAAAATTTCTCCAATTCTTCTTTCAGTCTCTGTTTAAAATCGTCGACGTGTGGTAAAGAAGGAGAAGGTGACGAAGGTGCTGGTACCGGAGCAAATTCTTGTGAAGAAGAGAGAAAATCTGCTAAATCCCAATTGAAATCAACCTCTTCTTGTAGTAGTCCTGTGTTGACTTTGGTAGTCACTGCTATGCCGTCGCTTCTCGTCTCCAAAGTCAGTTCACCCCAATTCATTGTCTTTTTAGTTTCCGTCATGTTTCACAAAACAATGTCGCATCGATTCACTGCACACACACGCTAGCGCGCCTATATAGGTAATGTGAATTCACAGGTAGCTCTCTTCAGATTGGAAGACAGACTCCGCGAAGTGACTGAATTTTGTAACGCGTGTTGGGATTGGTGAACAACTTCAATCCGTTTCGATCCGCTCTTCCACTATAAATAAACGCGGTTCACTTCATTCCCTTCACCTGTTCTCGTCACAAAGATGTGGATCAACGTTGAATCGTCTACCCTCGTATCGTTGATGCTGTTCCGTACGGACTTACCGATGTATGCGAGATCATCATGGAGAATCGTTAGCATCACCGAGACAAGCGTTTGGAAAAGAAGGACCTATGTGGAAAGACAAGGCTGTCTGAAGCGAGTCCTCATCTACGGTCCAGAAGTTAAGTTAGATGAAGTTTAAGAAAGAGAAGAAGATCAGTGAGATGCCCTCTATGTTAACGGAATGGTGTGAACATAACAAACAACGGCCCTTTTCAGGGCCACTCCACTGCCTCGAAAAGATTTATTCTTTCTTGCCTAAAAAAATTTAAAACATACTCTACTATTCACTGACACGAACGCGAATGCATCACACTTTGTATAGAAATGAAACAGGTGGCATGACGTCACGGTACTTGCTACATTCTTGCAAGTGTTCAGTACCGTGACGTCACCCTACCTGTTCCATTCCTATTGTTCCTATACAAAATTCCCATTGTCCGTATACAGGCCCAGGGTGTGCTAGTCGCTATACAAAATTCCCATTGTCCGTAAACTACCCCAGGGTGATTTTTTGTCCGTATAAATCTTGTCCGTATAG
>JAECUM010074513.1:0-13736 GCA_016617855.1 Megalonaias nervosa | reverse complement strand
GCTGCATTTAATGTTACGTTTCTGTTTTCTGGATGATCAGTTGTATCCTTTGCAAACATCACTGATGGACCAGCTGACCTTGAGTAATCATCGCTGTATCTTGCGAGACCAAGTATCGTCGTGGTAACGTCCACGTTTTCCAAGCATGATTCAATATTCTTTCCGTCAATGATATATATGGCACTGTTAAATAAAGCCATGACACCATTGTTAACAAAACCAACTCGATCACCAATTCCGTATGCGTTATTATCTGCTCGTAAGAGTCTACCTTCTACTTCAATAAATGCTTCAGCGGGTAAGAAATACCTACTTGTATCTTGAACTTGAAGTTCAATTCGTCCACGCTGATTTGGAATTCGTGCGTCATAAGAATAATATTGATAATCACGCACAGACTCATCTTTGACTACTGGTGCGTCCATATCAAATGCGGGATCAGATATACGTTTGAACATCTTTATTATATTTATTATTGTCTAACACGAAGTCCACTTCGGGAAGTGAGACCACTTCCTGCTATCAGACTAGCGGTTATATTTTTTTTCTTTTTCTGACATTGGTACACTAGACAACTCTGCTAGTTTTTATTAGCAGCTTGATTTATTATTTTACTAATATTTGCAGGCATCACTTCAGTGCTAGCCAGTTTCACTGGTGGCTGGGGTTTTCGTCGTATTAATCGTGCTAGTCTATCCTTGATTGCTGAGAATGCCTTACTAGCAACATTACCAACAGCACCAATACCTTTTTCACGAACAACATCAATAGCTTTTATTCCCAGTTGCTTTGCAATCGGTATTGCTTTTGGGGCTATCCTTCTAAATAGAACCTGAACAACATCACCTAGTCCATCTCCGTAGGTCGTTTTGTATACTGGTAATCGTGAATTTATTACCCTGACCATGGTTGGTCCACGTTAAGTACTATGTACGATCATTTTATTATAGTAACTGTATCTAATTATATTTAATCACTGTGGTAGTCATCGGCGATTTCATTAATGAGGGATCGATACACATTAATATCCATGATACCGCCTGTAAATAATCGTTTACAAATATCAGCTGCTTCCTTAATGATTTCTGAGGAATTATTACCAGTTCGTTTTCCTCCGATGAGGATTTCTAGTCGTTCAACATCGGCAAGGACGTTGTTAGGACATGGAGTAATAAGACCACTTCCTTGAGTAGTAAGACCGCTTCCGGTAGAAGGTTCTGATAGTCCTAATTCTTTAAAAAATAAATTATATTCTTCTTCCTCACTTGGTTTCTGTTGTTGTCTTTTTACTTTTTTTGGTGATTCTGGATATTCACGCAGTGACCCATCCCATGATATTTTTGATTTTGGAGATTGTGTTTTTTGTTTTTGTTGTCGTGCTTGCTGTAGTATTTGTTGCGTTGATGGTGGTAATAATTGTTGTTGTTGTAGTAGTGGTGATAATTGTTGTCGTTGTGCAATATAGTTATCTACCTTATTTTTATAGTCAGTATATTTTGGATCGCTGTTTCGAGCTTGATTAACGCTATAATATATGCGAAATATCCATTTGTGCCAAGTATCCTCACTCACGGGATCATCAGCGAATTCAGATTTTAAAAAATTGTTTTCGATCATAATAATTTTTCGCAGCAATCTCACCTAATTTTAGATCTTCGACTTTTCTAATAAGATTAATAGCTTCTTCAGTAAACTTATCAACCAGATTAACCCTGGTTCTTGCTTCTGATTCTTTTTCTGGTTCTGGTATACGATCTTTTATATCACCTATTTCAGCACGAGCTTGGTCAATACCTTCAAGTATTTCTTGCATTGATTGAGCAGCAGCTATTTCAGCTGGAAGTTCTCGTAGAATCTTCTTTGTTTTCTTAGTTCTTTCTGCTATTTTTCCAGTTGCTTCAGCGGTCTTCTCTAACGTAGGAAGAAGACCTTTAGTAGTCTCTGTAATAGGTTTAAATAATTGTTTTGTATCCTCTGCAAATTCAACTTAAGATTCCTGACGTGATTGTAGTTGTTGCTTGACAGAATCACGGACAGGTAAATATTTTTTAATTGCCTCTAGTCGCTCTCGAGCTAATCTAGCTGAGTGTGGTTCTCCAATCATTATTGATAATATTTATAATGACTGTTTAATTTATAACAGCAGTGAGGGTGAACGACAAATTTTCCATGCACGAGTACATAAACGATCACTCACAAAATTTTATAAACACGGATGTCAACGGCGAAGTAACAACGTTTGACGTTATTGACTTTTTTTTATAATTTTTTTCGTGTGATCTTTATTTTTTAGATATTTTTTGCTCGAATCCAATTTGTAGGGTTCACCCACTCTGCTGCTACTCTATAGTAGTTATCTCTATATTATGTGTGTTATTTTTCCTGATTCAAGACTGAAAGAGTCATTTACTAGCGTACTTACTTAATCCTCTTCGCACGGATTAACTCATAAGGTCGTAGCCAAAGCTCACCACTGTAGTCTGTCTGTTGCACATCTCTCCAGGTGTCCTAGGTACACATTTGTTCTTTCATTTCCTTTAAACTATCCACTTCCAGGTCTCTTAGGGTCTGCCTCTCTTTCGTCGGCCGTCTGGGGTACATCTGAGGGCGCTTCTGTGTAATGATGTGGGTGCCATTCGGAACACGTGTCCGATCCACCTCACTCTGCGCATCCGTTCTTCTTGGGTGATTGATTTGGTTTCAGTCTTTCTATGCAGTTCGGTGTTTGAGATGGTGTGGAGCCAAAAGATATGAAGAATTCTGTGAAAGTATTTGTTCTGGAACACTTCTTACTCATGGTTTATGGTTTTGTTAATTTTACAGTATTCCTCTTCATATAGAAGGTAGTTAGGACATTACTCTTGAGAAGTCTGATCTTAGTTTTCATGCTGATGCTCTTGGCCCTTCATGAACTACTGAGTGCTACACATGCTTGGCTCTCCTTAGAAAATTTCTTCTTCTTCATCTCCACTGGTTGTCAACATCCTTTCCATTTAGCCTGATGTGTCCTATCATTATGTAGTTCATCCTCATGCACTTGGTCTTCCTGGTGCCGACATTCAGTCTATTTTTACTTCTTGTGTTTGCCAAGTGAGCGGTTTTGGTTTGTATAACCTGGTGTCTATGTGAGAACAGCATAATGTCCTCGGCGAAATCCATATCTCCACAAGAGGCTGTTAAGGGTCCAGCTAATCCCTCTTCATTCCTGACTGACCATTCCTTTCATGATCCAGTCAATTCTAAGTATGAACGAAGGTCGGGGGGACAAGATGCGTCCCTGCTTCAAATCAAAATTGATAACATACATGCAGAAATGGTCACCTATCTGGACTCTAACCCATGGACCTGCAAACTCCCAAAATAAACTAAAGCGCTTGGGAATATAGATCTAAGAAAGACCAGACACTAGAGATAAGGGTTACAATTCTTTCGGAAATAGAAAATAGATACCAGGAATTTAAAGCAATCTATACAGACGGCTAAAAATTCGAAAACCCGGAACGTATCGCAACAACTGTAGTAATTCCGAGGGAGAATATCATGATGACTGCCCGATAACTGCTCAGTTTATAAAGTTCTGGCCTATAAACAAACCCTTTAAATGGATTCAAGATACCAAAACACCAAAAGCAGTTGTAATGAGTGACTCCCTCAACATGCTGCGCTCCCTAGAATCTGGTAACTCGTCTTGCAGAGAAAATCTGTTTAAAAAGGTTAACATGAAACTCAAAACCTTGGAACAAAAAAACCCAAACTGTATTGTATTATGTGGGATCCATCTCACATAGACAATACTAGAAATTAAGTGCAGACAAAGCAGCAAAAAGTATGATAAACGAACCCGAAGTCGTTCCTCTCCAATACAGCGTCCAGGAAATTTATATTACAATTCAACATGAAATTTAAAAAAAAAAGGGGAAAAAGGAATAGGAAAACAGTCAAAAGGGCCGTAAATTGTATAACATACAAAAAGAAATACATCCATAAGACAAAAAAGTAATAAAACGACTAAGAACCGGAAAGCTCTTTAAGTCAGCAACTTTGGCATGTTCATACCAAGTACAAAATGCAGCAGGCATCAACTTTCCACACTGCGCCTCCCCAAAACAATTGAACATGTTATAAATGAATGCCCCAGCTACCTAACTTTGGCGGAGAAGGATACCCCTGTGGTCCTTAAATTAGACTACTAGGGTACGTCTCTCAACTAATACAAATTCACACTATAAATCTCCTACTGTAATACAAAACACAATTAAACAAACTGCTAATTTTATCTTAATACAAACATCCCCATACATCAAACTACCCTTTCAATATATAATCTATATAAACATTTTAAAAGTATAAGTTTTTAAGCCTAGACCATCAGATCCGCAACACAAAGTGCAAAAAATCGAATGAATATAACATCCCGAAAACCTAACTAACCTGACCCCTCCCCTCACCCGAAATGATAACATTAGGTGGTCCTAAGGCCAGGCCATCACTACCCGCCGCATAAGGTGGCACATTATATTAACACTATATAGGGAATTCACTTTAGAATCCCACTGAACTGATCCCAAAACTATAAGGTAGTAAAACCCAGTACCACCTGGCCCCACCGCACAAGGCGGTACAATCAAAATTTTAACATAATTAAGCACCAATATATACCTGATATTGTTCTGACTTAATCAAGTGGATGTTATAAGGTGGCTAAAAATCCTAACCATCAGGCCCAATGACACAAGGTGGCAACGATTGAATTTAGAAAAAACAACAACATTAAATCAAACTAACACAAAGGGTGCATATGCAAGAAAAACTTAGGGGCAAGACCCGATCATCACCTAATTCCTATCATTCTAACTCTTATTTCTTTCATTAGTCGCCGAAAGCACGGTGTATGTATTTTACTAAATTAGGTGCAAAGGCAAAACCTTTCGACACTACCATCCCTGGATAATATAAAAATGACCAGAGGCGATAGGGCGCGGTCCTTGACGGTTCCTGTTTTCCCCTGCCACTTCCGGACATGAAATTGAATAGTATGCATCGCATACAGTAAAGTGTCGGTTTCCTATAGATCACTGCAACCTCAACAGATACTGCTGTGTCCCCTTTCTGAGGTATCCCAACAAGCATACCCTCCTCCTACTCTACAACAATCCCAAGAACAGTAGTACCGAGGAAGGAACCACCATACCAACATCAACTGTACTACCACTGCAACAAGCGTAAGGCGGCGAAAGAAGCTGGAAAAGAAAAAGAAACATGAGGCAATGGAAGCCTCCAGAAAGTTAGAGCACAAGAAAAGAAACAGCAGCTTTCTAGAATCATAACCGTAGCAGCAACTACAAAACAACAATAGTAACAGTAACAGCAACAACCTCAAATTCAATCTTGCCTGGAACAAAGATAAAGCAAGTCTACCACTGGCAGGTCAACCAGAAAAGGCAACGGCGAAGGGATGGCAGAGGGAGCAAGTGGCAGATTACTTAATAGCACAGACAAATAAATGGAGGATGAACCTCCTTAGGCCCAAAGATTGGCAGCCCATCGACATACGGAGGATTTAAGGACCATCCTGGAGGCTGCCAAGAAGCGGGAGAAGACGAACTTCCGCTATGCAACCGGGGTGATCGGCTCACTATGGAAGAAATGCGGCAAGTGTCCGGTTACCATAGTGATACTGACTGTGAATGAAATGATAGGAGCCTTCAATATCCTTGCCCAGCCTATTCTGAACTATCCAGAACTGGACGACATAGTGATAGCAGATATGATCAACCCAACCTCCACTCAAGGGAGGAAGAGGCAGAAATTCATAAGGTAACTAGAAAGAATTTGATAATTAGTATATCTTTGGTGTTTCTGAAATTCCCTGTGACGCTTGGGGACTCCAGCCATTCCTCTCCTCCTTTGCTGCAACCGGGCATGGATATCAAGATTCATGCAGTACAGACAGCGACCAGTACGTGGATATCTTTCCCAATCGTCGCATTAATCAAATTCCCGCTGTGCGAACTTGCACGCAGCCCTGGTGTCGTCAGGTGGCTCCATTGACACCTGACAACCAATTAAGTAGCACACTTTGCGTGCAGTAAAGTGTCGAGTGATAATACTTGTTTGCTTACCGCTCGATGGGAAATTGAGAAGGCTACTGTGCAGGCGTTAATATGTCGTATATGACCAACTGGTCCGCTATGACGTAAATTTATGACAAACAAAGAGTCACAAGACTATTTTAACCTAAGAAGTGCTTAACTTTGCTAATGGCTTCAGCTTTTAGAAGTGCTTAACTTTGCTAATGGCTTCAGCTTTTGTTATTACAATCAGTCTATATATAGTCAGATTTTTGTATTTCAAATCAGGCGGTTAGTACCGTTTCCGTTATGTATTTTGATTGGGGTGGGTTGTGCAGTTGGCCCTGATGCTCTTGGATTTTTGGACCATCTTATATTTTTCTTTTGTTTGAGGGTTAGGATTAACGGACACTATGTTTAGTTTATGTATTCTGAACCAAACATTGCCGCCTTGTGAAGCTGGGCCTTATGGTGTGGGGATTTGACCACCTTATCACGTAATTAATTATGGGGCAGTATACCTGGTCACATACCATTTATTTTGTGTCAATTGTTGCCATCTTGTGTGGCGGGGACTGATGCCATGGGCTTTGAATCATCTTACATTTAAATATGTATTCTTTAAGGACTCAGGTATCGATTTTACTCATCTCTGACTTTATTGTTATTTTGATTACATTTGAAATGGAAAAATATTACAAGCTATGTTAGTATAGTTTTGCGGTGCTTGGTTAGTGGTAGAATGGTTACGTGGAGATTATTTAGTGTTATTTGATTATTCGTTAAGGCGCCTGTTATTGGGTGGAAAGTTGATATGTATTAGCTATCAGTTTTGTTGTTTATGTTGCATTTCGGAGTTGGTTTAGATCTGTGGATAATTCTAATATTGATTGTTTTTAATTCTGTAGAGGCGTGTCCATGTTAGCCCATCATAGTGTGTGTGTGGTTTCTACCGCCATCAAAGGTTTGATTAGCTGCTAGATAGTGTACCTAGCCCCATAGTGGGACCGTTCATCCAGTCCCCTCCCCGGTGGGTGAGTTTCCCCTCACCCGAAATAGATCTGTGTGATTAGTCAATTTTAATTATTTGCCGTCTTTGTTTTTTTTTGCAGTTTTGAAGTCATTCAGTGGATTATAGTTTTCGTCATTTCCTTATGGCAGAAAAGTATCCGTGATATTGTAATATAATGAATCGATATTTTTAGCTCTGGTTGTAGGAATTCTGAACATTGTAGAGGGGCTTAGAGTTTTCTGTATTCCTTGAAATATGCCTCTTTCTATGCTGTATTTCGAACAGTCATCTATATTTTGGAGGATTCTGGGACGGGGCCATGTGTGCACAATGATGCCCGCTGATCTGTTACTCGGTAAGAGACTTCCGAAGTTGTTGGCTAATAATGGTCTTTAAGTTTCTAATCTTGTGATGACTTTTAGTATCAAGAGGGTTCACCAAGTTTGAGTCGCATACATTTCTGCGTATTTGTTTTGCAGTTCGTATTGGTTGCGTCCTTTTGAACTTTTTGTCCCATTCCCGTAGCTATTCGTTGTCAATTTTTTAGAATTGTATTGTAGATTTCCTTTACTCTATAATCCAATTGATAGACACTAGGTTCGCTTAGTTCGTTTCTGGCTTCTTTATCGACCTTTTCGTTTCCAGGTGTGTCTATGTTGGAGGGCACCAACCTAAATTCCATAGCACAATTATTTTAGTCCAAAAGTTTGAGTGTCACGTTTACTTCTCTTAACAGGTTTTCTCTGCTGAACGAGTTGCCTGACACCAGGGAGTGTAACACGCGGAGGGAGTAGCTAATCATAGCCGCTTTCGTTGTCTAGGTATTTTGACTCCGTTTAAGTGATTTATTTATTGCTCAGACATCGATCTTATAAATGGAGCAGTTATCGTGAACTCTCCCACTCAGCGAGACGATTTCGTCTGGAATTGCCACTGCTGCCACTGTGCGTCCTGATTCTGGGTATTTTGAACCGACTGTATAAATTTCGGTATATCCCTCATATATACCTTTCAACTCCGAATTTGGTCCATAGTTCTATTAGTTCATGTTTTGTCTTGTATACTAGTGCATACATGATTTAGTTCATTCAAATAGTGATGTATGATATGTTTCACTCAACTAATGACATATGATGTGTTTCACTCACTTAATGAAAATTGACTGAGTTTTCATTCAAATAGAGAAATATTCTTTTCACTCAAATAGTGAAATGTAACGCGTTTTCACTCAAATAGTGAAATATGATATGAAACATTGGGACATATATCTTGAGGAATCGAACACAAATCCGAAAACACTCTGTCGAATGGTTGAGGAGCCACCACGAACGGTCTGACCCTCCTGGTCTGCCTAAAGATCCGTAGAATCTCTTGTTCTCTGCGTACCCGTTGGTCCAGAAGCCTCCGTTCTTCACCACGTGATGACCTTTATCTTCTTCCGGGCCAACGTCACCCCGACAGCAGCACACTGGGTATAACACAACCCAAATTAGCACCGCGGCTAAACAACAACTACAATACGGTGCATATACAGAGATACAACATAACTATCACTCCGTCCCTCCTTCACTCCTTCAGCACTACACTCAGCATTCACCAGTTACCATTCACCAGTCACCGGCAATCAATCAGTCAATCAGTCAGCAATGATCAACCAGTCAGATGAAAATATAATATCCGAATCCGTGTACATCAATTGACACGGTCATGTATAAAAGCACGTAATGACGTTATGTACTGTGAACTTGAGTTGATTTTATAGAAATTATATTTTCGGGATTACTGTACAAGGTAATAATCAGGTTCAGAAGTGAACCTGTGTCTGACAAGAATCTTATAGTACTCAACGTAACACCTTCTCTTCCTTAATAAACACAACATATAAATATAATGAATAAAAACGTTCTGTTAAGTTACATACAGGTGAACTAGGAAGCAAGCTATAACATTGTATTATACGACACAAGTCGGAATTACCTAAAATACAAGATAAATGTGACAGAAAAACAATTATATCCAATAATACAAATAGGAAAATAATATTTAACTCTCATACCTCTACAGCTGGAGATCGCGCGTCATAAAGTGGACTGCTCACTGACAAGACTCTTCGTAATGTGATATTTTACTCTACGATGAGGTAATTTATACACAGGCCATGTAGCCATTACTGCCTGTGCGCTCCAGGTATATTGTTTTTCCTATCATAGGATGAACCGAACTCACCATTTCGAAATAATATACGATATACATGAACCTCCCTCGGGTAACGCTGCACACAAAAACGAAACCTGAGTACACGTATTTAATCCAAATAACAAATAAACGATAAATATATACAATTCCGTGACAAGCATCCCTAAGAAGTTAGATGCCTTTTCAAATTTTATTTTAGTATTAATTAGGTATAGAATCGTGGGGTTCCATTCCGGTTTTGTTTTTGGAAGTAACTAGTACACGTATAGTCATAACGGGCGCGAGTCTGAGGTCCCACCTATTGACCCATATACCAATCCTATTCAAACTGGACTGGACCATCGACTGTTCCAGGTCTTTTATCATCATGTTGAACAGAGGGTCTCAGTACACTGTCCCTTCTTGTGCCATTTTAAAAATCGTGTAATTGTGACAGTTTGTTGCACACTCGGGTTCTGATTTTTCGATCAGTTAGGACTATCCATTTCTGAATGCGGCCTGTAATCTCGTAATGGTTCAATGTCGCAATTAATCTTTTGTCCAGATTAGATCATAATCTTTATCAAGATCGAGGAAAACCACGGTTAGGTTTCAATCAGATTTCCTCTCTGCTTTGAATGCGACGGATCGTTTCTTGCAGAACCTGCACTGATTAAAAGATAACAATTTTAACTTTCTTGATGGCGCTTCAGTCCTTTTTTAGTCACAGTATTCATGATCTTATAAATACTTTTGGTAAGGGAATTTTCTTAATTTTTGCCCATACTTGTTTTGCATTTATCTTATAGCATAATGATGAATAGTATTATATCCATGATTTTGTTGTGTGGTGAATAAGGATTTTAAGCTGTTTGTTTC
Source organism: Megalonaias nervosa (assembly GCA_016617855.1). NCBI lineage: Eukaryota > Metazoa > Mollusca > Bivalvia > Unionida > Unionidae > Megalonaias > Megalonaias nervosa. The sequence continues at coordinate 3,599 of JAECUM010074513.1, read as the reverse complement.
GTTTTCTTTGTAAACTAGGAAGTCTTGTACTTGTTTTACATGTTTAAACCTATTTAAGGCCTGCTTTAACTTCTTTATTGCCTGTTTACATTCGACATTCGACCATGAACAGACTGTTTAATGCATCTCCTCCCAGTTTCGGGTATGCTTTGCTCAGGCGCGGAGGACAAGGCTTCAACAATATTTTCATTAAAGCGGTCGATGTTCTCGTCATGAAGCTGATCGTCGGCAGTTCCCTCACAGAGAGAGCGAAACACTTCCTAGTTCTTCCTTAGCGAATCTCCTGCTATTGCTTTGTTTGTATATGTTTTCATGTGCAGAGAACTAAGTATTGGAAAGTGATCATTTCCTAGAATATCTGATTGATTCACGTCCCAATCAGCTATTACTGAGATCTAAGATCTTGGGGATACATATAGGTAGATCAATTGCTGATTTATTTTAGTTCAAGTACCATTGTTTACTACTACTAGGTTGGCTAGCGTGATCCACCTTTCAACACTCCTTCCTCTCCTACCCATGTGAGTTTCTCCCCATTGTTCACTGTGGGCGTTGAAATTTCCACAGATAATTATGTGTTCTCCTGCCGTACACATAGTATTGTGATGCGTTTCTGGTTGAGTTTAGCTAAGGCCATACTTGAATACATGATGTTATGCATGTAATGTTTCTACGTCGTTTTAAAAAGGTGACCACGTGACCCTCATACGGGAATCTGTTTTGCGTTTTAGATAGTCTTATAACTCATTGTTATAAGAAGAAAGAACCAGTTGTGCCTTAAACCTTTGAAGCTCGAAATTGTTTTATTGTGACCAGTTTGAGTTGAATTTTTATTTTTTAGAATTAGTAATTTATTTACCCTGGAATACAAGTGTTCCCAAATTGATTCTTGGACAAAGAAATTTATTGAAAATTATTCGGAATTAAAAACTGGAATATTATTCTTTGTGATTCAATAAAGAACTGTTGACACATCAGGACAAAGCTGACTATCGAAGTCGTTGTCGCCTTCTATCTTGAATTTCATCGGAATTCAAACTGTGATTCACTTAGGACTTATTTTTACCTTGTTTTTTTCTTATTTTTACCTTGTTTTGCTAGGGAAATAAATTATTTTGTTAAATTTTTACAAAGCTTGTTGTCTTCACTCTTTTCTTGTTACTTTTGTACGAGCCTAGACACGTAATAAGCACAATTATCATTTTCTGAAAAATAACCGCTCATCTTAATGGAATATTACTCCAAACTGTAAACAAAATTAATTTCTGCAATATTTCAAAGTCAGAATCATCGCTATATCTAGAACTCAAACTGAAGTAAACACAATAACAATTGAAACTTATGATAATACATAAACTACAATGATAGACAAATAGTAGCTGTGTAATATAGTTATGTATATTTAATTTAATTGTTTGTTTGTTAATTTTAAATTTTTTAATTTCATTACATGTTATTTCAATATAACATTGTATGTTGGACTTGACCTTGTCCAAAACTGAGTTCATTTCTGCTTGATCTGATTGACCTTTTTTAATTTAATTTATGTAAACAACTACTAATAGCTTCATTATTCTCTATATGTATGAGCTTATTATCAGGATTATTATTCAGATAAAGAAGACGGTGTAAATATGTTGATTTGGGTCAGGCTTTAGGAGATTCCAAAGTGAATTTTATAGGTTATTGTGTTGTAAATAACCTTGGCTCATAGATCATTCTAGAAGGTTATTTTCCATCAGGTAATGGTTGATTTTAGAAAATGCTAATTGTGATCTGAGGTCAAGCAGAGAACTATATAATCTTGTGACTGTGTGGATTTGACCAGTTGTGCTTTAACATCTAGCATCTTAAACGTTGTATTATTGTGTGACCAGTTTGGGCTGAATTTTATTTTCTTCAAATTATTGAATTCATTATTTTCTCTGGAAATACAAAAGTGCTCTGATAAACTTCTTGGATGAAGACATTCACTGGAATTTATACTTAATTTAAACCTGGAATAATATTTATATGATTCAATAAAAGTCAGTTGACACATCAATACTCCATAGGCAATAACAGACACGTCAGTTTTTGATCTCCTTGGGACTTGAACTGAGATTTATTCAGGTATTTTTATTGTATTTTTATTATTAGGACTTGTCTCTATAATTCTTGGATTATTCTGGGATTTACTTTGCAATATCGTAAGTTCTTTTTTCTCATTTTCACTTTGTATTCTAGGGAAATAAATTATTTATTAAATTTTACAAAGCTTTATTGTCTTTCACTCTTTTATGTTACTTATTATAAGAGCATAGACTCGTAAAACTATGTTGTTTACAAAATAAATGTCACTAGTCAGGTAAGCCGTAACATCAATCACACAAGATTGATATACATAACATGAAATCAACGAGAAAGACCAACAAATCAAATATACATGCCATCCCATCAAGAAAAAAAAAAGAATTTTACAATAAAGCGTTATTTTACATATTAATCAAATACAAATAAGGTTATATAGTAATTTTATGCAAGTGAAAGTGCATTTGCAGTTAGATCAATCAAAATACTAGTGACTAAGATAAATGCAAACTAAAGTGAAATTAAATTTAAAAAGCATCAGTAATTTCTCTTAAATATTTTAAAGAAGTTCGTAGCTTGGACAAGCACACAAAATTCTTTTTAGAACTGTATGATCATAAACTATGTAACAGAAAAGAGTGAAATACAATAGGTTTTGTAAAATTCAAAATGTCACTTAATTCTCTAAAATAGAAAGTATTGTGAAAGAAATCATAAATAGTCCTGAAAGTTCTATCAAAAGTAAAAAAGGTATGGAGTAATTCGAATGAGTTTCATTGATAATCCAAACAAAGTTCTATCTATTGTGCTGATGTGCAAATTGTCTGAAATAGTTTGATGTGCTAACAGTCTTGATTTGTCAGAATGGTATCGTCCAAGATGTCTTTAAATGAATTCACAGTAATTCAATACAGCTGCAAAATCCAAATCACTGATAACTTTGCAATTAAATGAATACTTGCAATAAATGATTCCACAAAAATGATCACAGCTATTTGTTTCTTCCAATACTGATTTTGATGCTAAGAATAATTAATTTTCAGCACATCAGCCCTTGTATTAAACACTGAAACAACACAGAAAGTAGACTGAGTCTCAACTAAACATATCGGAATCACTCTAACTGTAAATAAGGTCAAGTTCTTTAGGAGCTATCCAATCAGAAATTAGATCAGCTGGATTTCCCTTGAAGAAATCTCATGTCCGGTATTGAACCCATCAACTTGTTTGCATCAATAAAATGCATCTCGTTATCTTTGAAACAAAGAATGTGTTTATAAGAATGACACCACCTTTAAAATGCAAACCTACAACTATAAAAAATATTGGTGTTTAATATGTTAATTAGTAAATGATCCTTTGAATTGAAAATCATCAAAATAAACACACATATTATAGATATACATTACACAACCCAGCATAAGAAAAAAGAAAGATGTATGCAATAAAGGATTCTTTACATATTAGTGAAAATACATATAATTAAACTTCGTGGGAATATATCTTATGAATAATACTATATATATATA
>JAECUM010074508.1:0-15598 GCA_016617855.1 Megalonaias nervosa | reverse complement strand
TATTTATGATTGCTTCTTTCCTTAATGGATTGATTCGGTTATCAAAAGCATAAACAGCCGTCAGTGTATACAAGATAAATTAATGTGCTGTTTACCAGGTGTGGCCGTCATAGATTTGTATTCAGAAGAACTAAGGGAATTATCAACAATGTAACTAGTAGAAATAATCCATACTTTGTCTCCTATAATAGCAGATTCAAGAAACCGTATGGATCAATACAATTTTAAAGAATCTTTAAACAAAAATAACAAAAACAAATTGCTTGTCAGTATTAGGTACTGCTAATTATTAGTAGTTATTGTCCGGAAGCTAATTAACGAATTATTTACCTAACAAGCAAGCAAGTTAGGAACCGCAAGAGAAAGTAGAAGAACGAAAAATAAAGGAAAGTTAAACAATGTATTCTAGCATATTATTGCACTCATAAAATTGATTTCATTTAGCTATTGTTAGTTTATAGTGACGTTCTCCTTCATACGTTTTATACATCACATATCGCTCATTGCTTCCAGTGATATTGTTTTTCCCGTTAGGTGGGTACTTCACATGAAGCAATTTCATAGTTTCTTATTGGGTAAAATGAGAGTGTAGCCTAAGAAACTATCTCTTTCTTTGTCGGGTATGGGTAGCTTGCGACTTTATTTTGAATTAAGGTATTGATATTTCTTGAACGAGAAGTCCTTAAGGCTTGACGTGCAAAAAGAGCTCTTGTGGTAATGTTTATGATCGGTACAATGACCCAGTTGAAACAGCGTTTCTTTCCAATATTAAGTTTTGAAATAATCTGGGTTTTCTGTCCGTCGGTCAACATTAGCTTCTTACCGCCTTGGAGGTCTTAATTTTGGTCCAATTATGATCAAACTTGAAATGTAGGTTTGGATCATCAGTAGCTCAAATGATTTCGAATATGAGCATGCGATTTATTTGCTGACCTTGCTACTACTCCGGAGACAAAGCATATATGATCTGGGTTAAGCCTGAGATAAATGCTGCATCATCAAGATCTTGGACAATTTTAATAATGAGCGAGACAAATGTATATAAGTAGGTTATCTTGCATGGGACTGATACGCCATGTTACCACACTGAAGACCATATTTCTGATTTTCGTTTCAATCAAACATGGAACATATCATCATATATCACTCAAGCTATGTATGTTTATGAAGTGGATTCGGTAAGGATCAAGAGCAACATTCATTAATGAGCTACCGTAGATTGTTTTATCACTCTTAAAGAAATATCTCTGTTCCATTTTGTATCAATTGAGCTAAATCACACTCAATAGGAAAGGAACGAGAAAAGTCCGACAAATCGAGCTGTTAAAGGTGTCATTTGAGGTCCTATTGTCGGTGAAGTCTGGCAAACATGGCGGTTTGTGGACCACTGGTATGTATAAGTCACACCCCATGCTTCCCCTTTCTCTTCCTTAAATTTCTTGTTACACAGTGATTTTGCATTACCTTTTCAATTCCAAGGATAGATTCGATATTCATTTGTATTAATGCACTGTATTTCTGATCCACGCATAAGTATATATCCATACTGTTAGTCCTTGTCAGTTTTCATGTTGTAAGTTTGAGAACTTGTAGCCCGACGACTTAGTGCTGCAAATATGGCAATGCATATTTGTAAACACTAAAGGATTCATGTTAGCAAAAGTCAAAGAAACAAGAGTCTCTCCTAGATTAATTATTTACTAAAGTCTAATTGTTTGTATTTGTCACTTTGTTCTTACTAATACTGCAAATAGGAATCTATCATCAACTATAGTGGATCAAGGGTCTAAATTGTCTAAGTAAGTTGGTCTGCGATAATGCCTAATGGATTGCTGAAATTAAATAGGACTGCCGTGCTTTTCTATTGCTATAGGGGTGTATGGGGTGTCCATGGAGGGGTAGCACCTCTGGTTGGGGAAAGAAGTCGTACTCCTTCGGGGGTAGCTCACCCACTTTTGGTCCCCACTTGGCACTCAGCTCTCACCTGTGGCTCCAAGAAGCTCTGGCATGCTCAGCGGCCACATTCCGGAAAACGGCCTCGACTGGCCGGCTAAACCAGGCTGAGGGTAGCCGATGGGTCGTAAACCCTCGGTGAGTTAGGCATTGTCTACCTAGCATGTGAAGACTGGATTCGGCAGCCTGCGCAGAGGAACCACCAGCTGGTGAACGGGCAGAAAGGCGATTCCCAGCAAAACGCCGTGGAGCGCTAAGAGCAGGACGAGACACGTAGGACGTCCTGGTCATCCACTGCACTCAACTCCGTCTCCGGCCGTCTCGACTTTGTCATGCTGTTGGACTCAGATGGTCTTGGACGAGAGAGTGAGGTCGACGAACTGCGCAACTCTTCATCACTTAAAACAAAGTCACCGCGCAAGTCACTCTTGTCATCCACCCATCACATTTCATCACCCACCAAAGTCCTGTGGCGACAGGCAAGCGACGAAGCGGCAGGTGTGGGTACACTGGCAGCCGTAGCCGCAAACCTGCACTCAGGCGGCGCAGGCCATTAGGGTCGTTCACCACTGACACAGAGCAGCAGTGGAGCCCGGCAGCCTCCTGAGCGACTGAGCAGCCCGCTTCAGGAATGCATTGCTCACCTCCTTGGCATGAGGAAGGGGCTAGAAAAGGTTCCCTAAACATTGCCTGCTCAAAACCTCCCTAGCCAGCTTACCGCGTCTGGCGGGGACCTTACTCCAGTGGTCGAAAAACAAAGAAGAAGATGAGGATTGTTCCTGTCACACTTGGTACATGGAATGTGCGCACCTCACTGGACAGAGACGACGTGGAAAGACCCCAGAGGAGAACCGCCCTAATAGGAAAGGAACTCGCCCGATACAACGTGGACATTGCTGCCTTGAGCGAGACCCGGTTTGCAGGAGAAGGCGAACTCTGTGAAAGGGGCTCCGGATACACTTTCTTTTGGATCAGCCGAGGAAGTGAAGAGCGCCGTGAGGCTGGTGTCGGCTTTGCAGTGATGACAGCACTGATTGGCAAATTGGCTGGACCTACGAAGGGAGTAAACGACAGACTCATGACAATGACAATCCCCCTTTTGTCTGGATGAAAGCACCTCATCATCATCAGTTGCTACGCTCTAACTATGACCAACCCGGATGAAGTGAAGGCCAAGTTCTATGTGGATCTTCACTCCGTCATTGCTGACGTTCCATTGGCAGATAAGCTCGTCATTCTTGGCGACTTCAATGCAAGAGTAGGCTGTGATCACGTTGCCTGGGATGGAGTGCTAGGAAAGCACGGAGTGGGTCACTGTAACTTGCTCCACACTTGCGCCGAACATAAACTGCTGATCATCAATACAGTCTTCCGCCTCCATACCCGTAACCGGACGTTATGGATGCACCCTCGCTCTAAGCACTGGCATCTCGTCGACTACGTCATTGTCAGGAAGAGGGACAGGCAGGATGTGCGTGTGACCAAGTCCGTGTGTGGGGCCGACTGCTGGACAGACCACCGCCTCATCATCACCAAACTCAACATCCGCATTCAGCCCAAAAGACGCCTTCAGGGAAAGAAGGCTCCTAAACGACTGAACATCGCCAAGCTGAAACGCACTAGTACTAAACAGTCGCTCGTGGATGCCCTGGAAGAGCGTCTGAAATCCACATCTCAGGGCAATCAGAATGTGGAGACGGACTTGGCGGCATTCAGAGAGCTGGTCTACGGCACAGCTTCGGAAATCCTAGGACTCTCAATCAGAAGCACCAGGACTGGTTTGATGAGAACTGCGACGAGATCAAGCAGTTGCTGGATGAGAAACACCGCCTCCATCAAACCTACCTCAATAACCTCAGGTCCACCTCCAGGAAAGATGCGTACAACAATATACGCAGAACTGTACAGCAGAAACTTCGTCAGATGCGAGACACATGGTTGAGCAACAAAGCTGATGAGATCCAGTGCTACGCAGACAGGCATGACATGAAGAATTTCTACAATGCCCTGAAAGAAGTGTATGGACCTACATCCTATGGTTCATCACCCCTTCTCAGCGCAGACGGGAACACACAAATTACTGACAAAGAGAAGATTCTTGAACGATGGGCTGAACACTTCGACAGCGTCCTGAATCGCCCTTCATCCATCAACGATGAAGCCATCAGCCGTCTCCCGCAATTGCCCATCAACGAAGCAATGGATGATCCTCCAACCTTGCTTGAGACACAGAAAGCGATACGTCTGCTCTCTAGTGGCAAAGCCCTTGGTTAAGACTCCATCCCAGCAGAAATCTACAAGGAAGGGGGCACAGTCCTGATAGAAAGGCTCCACCAACTGTTTATACTGATGTGGCAACAAGAGACGATCTCCCAGGAATTCAAAGATGCTTCCATAATCCACCTGTATAAGCGCAAGGGAAAACGACAGGCCTGCGGCAACCACCGGGGTATATCCTTGCTCTCAATCGCAGGAATGATACTCGCGATAATCCTCCTGAACCGCCTCACTTACGCACTTTGACCAGAGACTCCTGCCTGCAAGCTAGTGTGGATTCAGGAAAGAACGTGGGACTATCGACATGGTGTTTGCTGCGAGGCAGCTACAAGAGAAATGTCAAGAGCAAAACGCCGACCTTTTCTCCATCTACATCAACTTGACAAAGGCCTTTGATGCTGTCAGCAGAGAAGGATTGTGGAAGGTAATGGCCAAGTACGGGTGTCCGAAAAAATTTATATCCATGGTACAGCATTTCCACGACGGCATGCAGGCACGAGTCCAGAAAAATGGAGAGACATCTGAGCCATTCCCATTAACCAATGGCGTCAAGCAGGTTTGTGTTCTGGCACCGACACTGTTCAGTCTATTGTTCTCCGCCATGTTGACTAATGCTTTCAGAGACGGAGATGTTGTAGTCGGCATCAGGTACCGTACAGAAGGAAAACTGTTCAAACCCAGGAGGCTTCACGCGAAATCCAAGGTTATGACAGACACCATCAGGGAGTTCCTATTTTCTGATGACTGCGTCCTAAATGCTAGCTCAGTAGCAGACCTGCAACGCAGCGTTGACAAGTTCTCCAGCTCCTGCACAAGCTTTGGTCTCACCATCAGTACTAAGAAGACTGAATTACTGCATCAGCCGGCCCCGGGAAGGCCCTATATTGAGACCAACATCACCGTCAACAACCAAAAGCTCAACGTAGTGAACCACTTCACCTGCCTTGGCAGCACACTATCACAGAGCATCACCATTGACGACGAGGTGAACCTCCGCATTGCCAGAGCCAGCGCAACTTTTGGCAGACTGTATGCCAACGCCTGGAATAGAAGAGGCATCAGCATTACGACCAAACTGAAGGTCTACAGGGCAGTTGTGCTCCCCACACTACTTTACGCATGCGAAACGTGGACGGTGTATCAGCGCCATGCAAGGAAGCTAAACCACGTTCACACCACATGTCTCAGGCAAATCCTCAACATCAAGTGGCAGGACAAGTTTCCAGACACCGAGGTACTCGCCCAAGCAGGTCTCACCAGCATCCACACCATCCTGATGCAGTCCCAGCTACGCTGGGCGGGACGTGTTTTACACAAGCCAGACCACCGGCTGCCTAAGAGACTTTTCTGCGGCGAACTACAGCAAGGACAGCGATCCAACGGAGGTCAGAAGAAACGTTTCAAAGACAATCTGAAAGCTGCATTGAAAGCGTTCAACATAAACCCTGATTCATGGGAGCAAACAGCCAGCGATCAGGTCACTTGGCGTTCCTACGTGCACAAGGGCTCCAAGTTGTGCGAATCTAGCAGGACAGCAGCTGCATAACTGAAGAGGCAAGCCAGAAAAGCACGTGCCATCAACCCTCCTGGAGATGTCCCACTCATCGCTTGTCATTTCTGCAGCCGAACCGTCCGTGCAAGGATTGGCCTCATCAGCCACCTGCGCACGCACAGAACAGAACCAGTCCCTCCAACCCACGGATGAATAGAGTGGTCCTCGTCGACTCGACGGGCGAACAACAACACACAACACATTATTATTATTATTATTATTATTATTATTATTATTATTATTATTATTATTATTATTATTATTATTATTATCGTTATTATTTAGTAACATCGAGTTCAAGTAGTGCCGAACCATGCGTCAAAGACGGAACTTCAGGATGTTGCTACCAAATAGTAGATACAAACATCACTTGGGCCGAGGAATTCAACACACAATAAAAACACAATGTTGTCGTGCTGGTCATCATTGAATCAGTTGGGGAACAACACTTTATAGCAGGTACATGATATGTTATCAAAATATTTGTTTTGTCACGTGATTTAAAGCACAGTATGCCATCTTAATTTCATAATTAAATACTTTATCTCATCATGATTTGTGATGGAATGTTAAAATGAGACAGAATGACTATATCGTTTGTCAAACACGTATAAATAACACTACAATTATATGAATAGTCATTTACTGACCTTCAGGATGTATTTTAAAGGTCCACGATCGTTTAAACGTTATAATCAAGGAATGTTATATCCTATATCGGGTAACTATTTAGATCGTTTGGTTATTGAAATATATTCAGTGCTAAATTTCATTACCTTAAGTCACATCGAAATAATATTTTTCCCTCTTCCGTGTATCAAAGAGGCCAATAAATTGAAGAAGCTTCAACGGATGCGATCAAGAAAGAATTTCGTATGTATTACTGGGTAATATGGATAAAACTTTCACTTTAAGTTACAAAGTTTAGTGAAACTAAAGCAATGTGATTTGTAAACCCGATTTCATACTAATGTTCTTCTTTTTATATAGTCGGATATTTTATAAAATAACTTCCCTCGATTATCTTTTTAAATCTCTGAAATACTGCTAAGACATTGGTCAAAACTCACGCAGTGACCTTGCAGGCTAAACGAAAGGGAGAAGGTTTACTGTGGATGGACTATGGATAGCGTCAGAGAAGCTGCATTCAGATGCGCACCATACATGGGATAATGGAGAGAAATTCAGGTATAAAAATTGGTCAGTAGGTATAAACATCCTTTAATTGAAGTTAGTGAAGTTTCGTAACAATCAAACATGTATATGCTGACGTTATATTTTCACAATATAACGTTGTTTTAAACACGAAAACTATTTTATAAGGATTAAACGTATTTTACGTTGAGAAAACACTTATCTATAACCATCATATTACTTATATGGCTGAAAAAGTATTTGCGTAAACAAAGCATTTCCAACTCTTTTCGCGTTTAGGGATACAGGCGCAAACATAGCATGATGTATCTATTAAATTTTACACTGTCGATTGTGTTAACAAAATTGATACAGATTTTATTACATTCCTCAGTTCTGCATTAGATGGATACACTTTAAAACCGTCTGAGGTACAATTAGGATAATCATTTCGTTGAAAGCGATAAGAGAGGATGTTTTGTTGTAAACAGGGTTTTTTTCTTCTTCTAATAATAGATAGTTTACTGGCTTCATAGAACTGGAGATGGGGAAACAATATAACTTGCATTCAAAGAAATTAGTAACTTCATCTTTTACTGAATAAACTATTGTATTTTTGTTTTACATTGAGACAGCGAAAGTTTGGAAACAATATTTCTTTACAAAAGTGCCTTGAATAAAATGCCACTATTATACACATAAAAACTTATATATACGTTTAGTAAAGTTGCGCTTAAATCTGTGTCGTCCATCAGTGATTCAAACAGTTACGGTATGAATGTTTTTTCGCATTTCGAATGTTTTCTTGAGTTAGGGAAGTTTACGATCTCAGCTAGGCATGTGGATAGGGAGCTTAACTAGCATGCATAGGGAGGCAGAACCTAGTTCAATTGCGCCAAAAACTTCTGCCTCTCGCAGTTATTGATGTGATATTATCCACATTAGATAAACCAGCGTACCCATCAAGAACGCAAAGCAGAATAATGTTACATTTTATATGCATTTTGGTGAGGTTTAGCCACCTCAAGTGCGAGAGAAACGCTAGTAAAATACTTACCAGCCTTCCAAAGCGAAAAGGTATGGAAAGAGAAAGCAAAGGCAATCACGACACAATTAAAGAAAGGCAAATGTTTAAAGCCGACGCTTCTGTTTTCCTGTATGCTATGACTCATGGTGGAAAATATGTACTAGATAATAAACTGGGAGATAGGAAGGCCTAAACGGTCAGCCTCATATTGGCAGTACGGCTGGAAGGTGGTATGCAACTCTTGGAAAAGCCTGGGATGTAGAAACTGAAATAGCAAACAGTATTAAAGTGGCGGTCTATCTCTGGAAGACGTCTACAGATGTACTGCTCAATGATCATACGCGAAGGGTATGCATAGATATTTGATGGCTGTCAAGTAATTGATCATAGCGTGTGGCAGTATCACCTGTTTTGCGACTGAAGCTATATTCCAACAGCGCCAGCCATAGCAGACAAGGGAGCTGTTATCATTGTACACAACAATGACAACTGCTACATGGATTAGGCCGTCCTGTCTACTCTTTGCCATGCTAATAAATAGTCTGATCGCCAAGTCACGTACCTACAGCATCTAGACTTTATGACCTTTACAGGCATTGACTTTCTTCTTGAAGATTAAAGACACTGGCAAGGTTGAAAGTCGCAAACAAACCATCGCTGTCAATGTTTTCTTCTGGAATAATGGCCTGTACCAGTTATGAATAATCGATCACTACAGGCAATATCTTATAGACCTAAAGCTGCGCAGAATCCGCGAAAAGAGCCAACACAGCAAACACAACGAGAAGAAGCTCGTCTGTTTTCAATCTCACAATGTGTTCAGCCTGTCCGACTCAAAACCCCGCCGCGATATAAGAAAAATTACAGCGGGTGTCAAGAAAAAACCACCATAGCCTTCCTTAACCATCACCGCCACATACCTGTTCCATAAAGCATTTATGTTAATTTCAAGTCATTAATTGTGCCAGTGGCAACCGCGGCCGGTGATTCGGATAAATGTTGCACGCAGGAAATTGCTGACCATGTCACATGCATCTTCCGATACACTGGAGTTTGCAGTAACGGCATCTCCAAGGAACATGTTTCATGTAATAGCAAGAATACTGTCGCCACTTCTTGCACTATAGTCAGCGCGATCAGGAGGAGATTCGATAGGTGCTTCGATCCAGATGAGACTTTAATGGTTGGAGACGATCACAAGACTTTCCAGGAAGACACAGAGAGCTACATCTGTGGCAAGTCACTAGGTAACTATAAAGTTCAAGTGTATTTTATATCGGTTGCAGTACATAACATGCGCATGGAGGAACGCAAAATATACTTGCCTGAAAAAATAAGAGCCATGTCCCCAAAAATGGTGATGGACATGACGCTCTAAGGCATTTAAAGTTTTTTGTCAGTCTCCTGTTTATAAACATCAGCGTGGAAAAGCTAGCAGTTACCCTACCTATGGAAGCGTTGCTCGTTGACTTTGAAAGTGGTGTTCTTGCATCAATATATAATCATCTGGAAGAGCTGCGAAGAAACGTAGCTCGTACCAATAGAGGTCCTTTACAGCCGCCTAAGAGTACTGGCATATCTAAAATGAGATTCAACACGCTGAGAGTGTGGAAATATTTGGCCTGCAAAACATAGAGAGCTACCAGGTAATCTATTTCAATAATAATGTGCTTCTACTGCCCCACGTAGTATTTCAGGAGACATACTCTCCAACTCCACAAAAAACGACTTCGGCCAGGACAATCAACATATGGAGTCAGGAATCAGCTAAGACGCCCTACTATAAACCACAAGATCCAAACCGGAGCTGCTGACAGATATTGAGGGAGGAATATAAGGGCATAGATAGAGGGAAATTCACTCTCTATTCCCTTGGAAATCACTGATACAGGCTATATCTGACATTGACGTAACCAAAAAAATATGTATGTATGTATGTATGTATATGTATGTGTACATGTGTGCATGTTTGTTTTGACTTCTCATCCTGTACATAAATGTAATTCCATCAATCCTTTTAGCGACTAATTAATTTTTGTTTATAATTTCCTTGTATAAGGTGATTGCCACACAGACTCAACCAAATACACCGGCCACCGGAGTATTACAGTTTGCGGAAGAATCTGCCACGCTTGGTCATTCTCATATGTGTAAATCTAACTCTGTGTTCCCGGATGGTAAAATATATACTGCTGCCAACTTCTGTCAAGACAACTAGTAGGAACAGATATTTGTGGCATTATACTCTCGATCCTGCCAAACGATGGGAGAAATGCCCGATATAGATTTGAAAAGGGACAGTAAGTACAACAGATATGTTGACTTTGAGCATGCTCAGAGTCTTAAACAAATTTGTGGTGCCAATTTATAGACAGTACCTCTTCCTCCGTGTAAAGTGATATGCTTCTCTGCCCGGCGCGGCATGTCAGGACCCTCCCCCCACAGAAAACAACTCCAATCATCCCAGAAAGAGCAGAGAACTTACAGGATGTTAATAAAGAGCCTTATCTCGCACATACTAAATGGACTTGATATTCAATGCTGACACGAACTCGAAGGTTTATTTTAACATTAACATTAATGATGAATCTATTTAAAGTATCAATCGTTAGTGTTTAGTTGTCTTTTCTAAACTAGCTTTACCCAGTGGGACGCACAATTACTTAAGTGACTTTGATGTTAGTGATACTAGTTTACTGTTACTACGCATACGCGTATAACTCATACATAAAATATCAGAAATTCAGTTGCTGCCTGAACTGGAAAGCATGCACCATTTTGTGAAAGTGACCATGCGCAAGGGGCAATTATGCTGATACATCTGTACCGGCTTCAAACGGACAACTATTACTGACAAAATCCAATTGTGTATAGCTGTTTACCGTTTGAAACTCGCACACTATTGGTCTTTTAAGAACGTAACAAACATATCTAGTCTCTCAACTGATCCCCTCTTTACACTGTGGGAGTAGATATAGGTTTCTCCTATGTAGAAAAATGATTTTAGTCCATAAGTAACAGACCAAACAGTGTTTCATTGAAATGGAGTAAATGCAGATTTCTGTGGTGTGAGACTTTACGAGGTTCTTAAGGAATGATTCAAACGTTCATCTATATGGTTCCATAGCACGTTAATTTGTCTGTTTTGTTGAAACGAGCTACATATTCTTTTAGCGGACTATAAGCCAAGGTACGTAACTCTTGCATACAAAAAACATCCAAAACCGATAACAAATTCAATGGTTTTATTACAAAAGATATTTGGTACATGTGTTGAAAGGTGTTTAAATTAAAAGGAAGAATACTCCTTTATTAATTTATCATATCTTCATCCAGTAGTTGTATGCACGTACGGTCGATATAAGCTATCGAATGATCGTTATATTTCGTGAATTAGCATTATTTACATAATTAGTTACAATAGGCAGCGATGTATTCGCAAATTTACTTGAATGATAACCCTTGAAGTTCGTTAATCCGACGTGCAACAGCAGGTGACTGAGGTTATTCGCTGACTTAATTGACTTAAATGACATGTTAGAGGCAAGGGTATAAATCGATTTTTATGATATTGCGATAAATATTGGTAAATGTTTGCATTTAACATCAGTATCTTTCTAATTGATACCTTGTGACAAAAAGGCCAAGTCTTCAGTGTCCTTATCACAAATAAGTTAGTTATCATTCTTTACTTAATTTAAATAACAAGTGCGAATTGCACGTGGTTCCAGCACTTATACAGGTACTAGATGTTGATGTTTTCATTGCACATACTGCATACCTAAGGGTAACGTTTGGTTTCTGTTACAAGACTTAATAAATGTTATTTGATTTATTAAAATACATTATTAGAATGAATCAATCGAGAGAAATATTATACATGATCTGCATTTAGCAAAACATTATTGACACTATTCACTTAAAAAACGTAGGTATTATATTCTCGGTGAATTCAAAGTATTATTTTCATAAATCTTGCATCTTTCTTGTGGAATGATAGCCTATTTAATTTAAAATGTCCCTGTGATCCGTGCAATGGGTAAAGATAGCAATATCTTTTAGAATACACCAAAGTCAAGGAAGCTGAAAATTCAAGAAATAATTAAAAGGAAACGAATATGTAACTGATAGGGATATTACAAATTGTTTATATTTCATCAATTTCCGTCTAATCCAGATGTCATTTACCATCAATATTTTTGTTTTGTTCTATTTACGTATATGTGTGTCATAAAACCGAATATTTTAATTTGATATCATTATATTTAATCCAATTTACTAAACAGTTAAATTTCCAACTCAAGAATAAAATTTAAACGAATCAATTCTAATATTCTTGTCTTCTTTTCATATTAACACCACTGTTCACATTCACGTTTACACTAATACTTATGCACATAAAAATAAAAATCAACATATTAGGTCGAGAAATGAAAACTGGTCGAAGGCGACATTTCGCCAAATAGGAAATCTCAGACTCCACTATTGTTACCATTAATGCTACTGCTACAAACACTACTGCAAATTAAACGTAGCAACATGTCAATTGTTCAAATTGGGCATGGATTCTAGATTACACTGATTGTCATCTAAGAACACTGATGTAATAATCTCAGCTGTCAAATCCAGGTTCCAGATTCAAACCTTTACAAATTCATATGTAAATGATTAAACCCAAATTTATCTTGTTTGTTCATTTACTTAGTGCAATATGTAACTAAAGTGACAGACATCATGATACCTTACAGAACATTTTTTTGCTAATCAGCATGAGTGGATGCAAGATCTAATGTCTTTGAATCTGGGTGAGTCGTCAGATTTTCTCTTCTATGAGCTAACGTTTACATATACCTTGAGGCTGTACGCGTAGATGTGAGTGAATCAATGGATCCAAGCTTTCTGACACTTAGGCGCGATTTAATTATCCCTTTGTGGGGTAAGGAATGGAAAAAAATACAAGAGACTGATTCTTGCTGCATTAGTTTTCCTTAGCTTCTTTTATTCACGAAACGTGTAAGAATTGTAGGCAACTTTCCTTGTAGTTCAAAAGTGCTGTATAATACGTAACATACGACTAATGTGTCCTGCTCGATGAAAATAAAATCAAAGTGAGAATGTGCACTACGAGAACTTTTCTCATGGGATATATGAAGTGCTATTATTCGTAAAGTGGTAATAACCGGTTGAGGAACTGTGTAATAATGCCAGTCACCTCGTACAATATTTTGAGGCAGTTAAATACATTAGTTTTCCCCTAGCGTTTATAACTGCATTCATAACTCAATTCATTATTCTTATATTAATGCTACTTCCACTCCCCCTCCTCCTACCCCATAACATTGCTACTACTACCAAAACATAAAAAAAATTTAAGCGTTCCGAAAATGTAAATATGCAATTGGTTGAAGCTGGCATGGATTACAGTTTACTACAATAGTCAAATTTTCTCTTCAATACTCTAAGGTTGATCTAAGTCTTGCTTGAGGATATACACATATATGTACGTGAATCACTATATTAAATTAAGGGTTATGCCTACTTAATTAGACTTTAATTGTCGCCTACTTTCTTTGGGTAAATGCGAAAGTAAATATCAGAAAATGATTCTAGCTGCATTACTAGTTCGTTTTTTTTTTCATGAAACATGAAAGAATTATAGGGAAATCTCCTTATAGTTCAAGCGTACTATACAGTAAATAGCATATGACTAATGTATCGTGCTCAATGCAAATAAAATCAAACTGAGTAATGTGTATCACTAGAGATTTTATCATGGGATATATGATGTACAGAGTGGTAATAACCGGTTCCGGAAATGTGTAAAATAATGCATTACTACTGCTGCTGCTGCTACTACTTCTACTACTACTACTACTACTACTACTAGTTTTAATAATAATATTTAAGTGTTCGAAAATGTAACTGACCGATTGTTTCAAAATGGGCATGGATTGCTAGAGTAGTCATCAAAGAACTATGATATAGTTATCCCAATTGTTATAGTCCGGATCAAGCTTGAAACTATAAAACTTCTTATATAAATTTTTAAACCAAAATGTACATATTTTGTCTCATATATCATGATATTGTAATAAATTTATAGTGGTTATAGCACCCCGTTTAAGGAATTCTTAGATTTGTGTGATTTTACTTGTTTGATTTTTGGATATCGGTGCAATGGAAATATTCCTTAGCCCGAAATAATTAGCCAGTTATTAGGAGCAAACGTCATGGCGAGAAAGTGTTAGTGAATTTCCATGATGCCATGGTCAGTTAGTAGTGAATTCAGATCCAAACCGCATGAGTGAGCCTGTAGAAGCATAGTCCGTATTAAAATCTAATGGTTTACATTGGTGGTGTGACTGCAGTGGCAGTATTTACGGCAGGAAACCGGTAAATTACACAATGGAATAAACAAGAAGGGACTCGGCAGATACTGTTTATGTCGCCATGAGGGCAAATGTGATGTAGTTGTATTGGCGTAATGTGCCTTGGAACCATGGATTGACTGGCCTAAGGTGGCGTAGATAAAATAGTTCCCTGGGTTAGGGGATAGTTGTAGAATTTCTACGGCGTGAACTGCTGACGGTACGGAAAGTTGATGTATGGAAACTATGCAGATGTGAGGTTGATAGATTTTTGGCAAGTTGGGAAATCTGTGGTTTTACATTGATTAGAGTAAAATTTATGTATAGAATGGACACGTCGGGTTTTATAATTTACAACTGAAGTTGTATAGAAGTCTTTGGAAATTTGGGTTAAACTTATGACTTCTAGCGGGAATCGCGCCAGGGTTTGACACCGCTCGGTCAAGCAAAGACCCTTGGCTTGTAACAATATCTTACAAAGTATTACTTTTACGCTGATTAGCATGAGTGGAAAAAAAAGATAAAAGTTCTGGAAATCCGAGTCAGCAGTCAGATTTTCTCTTCTATGATGAAACTGTGCCTTGAAGATGCACACGTAGATGTGAGTGAATCAACAAATCCAGTTAAGGTTTATGTGACTTAATCGCAATTTAATTAATCCATTCTTTTGTGTTGGAAATTGAGAAATCAAATACCAGAGAATGATTCTCGCGTCATTATTTTTTCTTATCTCTTTATTTTTTGCAAACAGTTTAAGAATGATTGTAGGCAAGTATACTTGTAGTTAGAAATTTATGTATAAGAAATAGCATATGGTTAATGTGTTCTTCTCGTTGCAAATCAAGGACGTGATGTATCATGAATAAATGACGTCCTCTTGTTTGCAGGGCATAATATCCTGTTTAGATTAGTGCAGCATGTAAGTGAATTGTACAACACTTCGAGCTAGCAAAAACATTAGTTTTCCTGAGGCAGTTATCACTAACTTTATAAACAAAGTTATATATTCACATAACTATAAACATCTTAAAATCCACTTGTCGAATAACGTTAATTGCTAGATTGATCTGAACATGTGGAGATTATTTTCAAACTGGAATTACTAAATCATGCCGTTATCCGTTTTGAACACGAAGTTTACTCCCTAAATTTGCAGTATTGTTTGCACTTTCCGTTCTGTTTGGTATATATTCATAATTCTCTATAATTAATCCTATATACCTTGATTTCTTTCATAGGAATCCTGAATGACTGTGTAGATAAATGAGAATTAATTACTGGGTCGTC
>JAECUM010074505.1:0-12545 GCA_016617855.1 Megalonaias nervosa | reverse complement strand
TATATTCACACGAGAGAGAGAGAGAGAGAGAGAGAGAGAGAGAGAGAGAGAGAGAGAGATGTTAAAAGCCATCTATCTGTATTACTTGAAGGAGTACCGGGGTGTGTTCAATACATAGAAAATATCTTCATTTTCAATTTCTATGATAAACTAGTCGTCATTGTAAAATATGGGTGTTACAGCAACAACAAACAAACAGATATAAAATAAGAAAACGTTGGATACAGCTATACTGAAACTATTAATAATTTTTTGTACCCTTAGAGGAAGTATTCATTTGAAAAAGAAATAGTATCGTAGAATGAAGCATTCAAATTGCTTCCTTTGAAAGTAAATTATTCATGAAATTCTACGTCGTTAGTGTACAGGCCGCATTGGTAGATTAGTTCCCCATGAACAGTTTGTGCAACTTGATTGACCCTGGGTCAATTGTTTTCATTCATCTATCAAGATGACCTATTTTATTGCAAATTACGTCATGTTAATAGCGCACTTGAAACTCGGGATGTTAAGCATTCTACCGACATGATACTTAATATTATGTTAGTAAATGAAATCTGCCAGGTTCAAAGAGGAACTTTGGAGTAGGAAGGGCGCATTTAGGAATAAATTGTGTAATGATAAAAAATATGCACATAGACAGCAACGTCCTAAACGGACCTGTGGGCGGTTGCCCCAGGCGCCATTGGTTTTGGGGCGCCAACACAGCTGGTATTTTTTTCCGAAAATGACCAAATTTGTGTGCTTGTAAATTTGTTACTCTCGAATCCCGACCTTTCAGCACATTACATGAAGCATTCGTGTAACAAGAATTTGCACGCTCATTTCTGCTGCCAGCGTGTGCTTCATGACCAAACTGCTACTCTATCCATCAGCATATTCCCCCGCCCCGACACCTCGCTAATCCTCTTACTCATCACAGCGAGTGAGAGGGATCCAGATATCGATCACTAATAACGGCTGGGCACAAATCAGTTAAAATAGAAGTCTCTCTTGGAATCTGTCAGACAGCTATTAGTAGTCAGATTTATTGGAAGGGGTATGGGGGTGGAGGGGAGTATATTTTCGTAAACGCCTGCAGATGTCTTTAATTTCAAATAATTACGATTTCTTTAATATTTATATTTGAAGTTTTGTAAGTTGTGATTTGGTTTGAATAGCGTGTGTATTGCTAGATGTGTATTGCGTTCGGCAGTGATCGACGACTTCTAACTTCAAAACGTTACAACGATTGTTGCTGCAGGATTGTATTTCTTGAATTAACTTTATTTGCGTGGCGTTTTATTAATAAAAAGAAAAATGACTCGTGGATGCGCTGTGAAAGGTTGCTTGGATTAGGTGAAAATTCCTCTCATCTTTGCGCTGTTGCTATTGTAGAACAATATACAATAGATGTTATTTTGGTTTTAAGCCAGCGAAATTTGGGAGCGCTGTTTAATGAAAAAGTAAGTGGAAGTATCTATATTGAAACTATTACTTAAATGCCTCCGTTGTAAGGTATTTTTGTAATAAGTAATTTGTAACATGAGTCCTCACATCAGTTGTTTCTATTTCTTTGTTTTCCATCCATAGCACAACACTTAGCTGTGTGTAGCAACTCTGTCACTGCTAATTGTCGGGAAAATGCATTATTATTTTCCCTCTTCATTTTCCAAAAATTTCATTTCTCCGGACTCTCTCCTCCAGTAGTGTGAAACTGCCGGTTTCGCGTTTGTTTATTACCCTTTGGGTCCACTGACACCCGTCATCGCCACTACCACCATGACATAGTTATCCCCCACGTCAGCGTTGCCTGTTTATCACTTTTAATTTTGTCCCGAGAGGGTGCAAGCACGCAAGTGATCCATTCAGGGCGGGTCGAATGATTCAAAATGAACGCAAATAGGGCCAGTGAGGACAAAACACCAGCCTTTCATACTACTCTAGTCTGTTGTGATTGTGAAAACGAAAATCCCGCAGAAAGATGTAGTTATTCAGGCAAGCTTATGGTAGCGATCAATAAATACACTGCCAGGTAATTTGTTTCTCCTTTTCTTTATTTGTTTTTATTTGACTTTCTCTGTCTGTAAATCCTCGTTGTTTCTTATTTGTACGGGATTGGCGGGATAATCGGTACCTTTATTCTGTAGCAGTTTTCCCTCAATTTCCAAAAAATGTCACACATGGAAGTAAACACCTATATGTGTCTTGCACTTGCAGTTCTCAACAATCTTCTGTTACTCAATTCTTTTTGAAAATCTTTTAACCCATTTTAGCACGTGATAACACGGTTGATCATCAGCCGATGCTGCAGTCATGTACAACAGATCCCAAGTTAACCATCGTACAACCCATATTCAACAATAGTTGTGTTTTCCTGATCCAGCAGGGACAATGAGTAGTGCATGAACGAAGATTAGAAACAGCTCTTTCACCATGCTTGGACGGTGTAGGAGTTGCTTGTAAGGAGAAATCAATGACTGAAAAGTCTTTGCTGTTACCAAAATCATCTAAAAATTTTGGTTCGCGCGATGCCGTTGAAAAATGTAGCATTATTACGATCATATCTTCATATTTTAAGAAAATCCACCTCGAGTTAAACATGTTGTAAGATAACTGCGATTACAGGAGCTTGTGTTCGATGTAAAGTAAAGAAGTTTACGTTCGCCAGGAAAGACGCAAACGGATTTAAGAAAATAGCTTCACGTTACAGCGATGAATAAATCGGATCGATCGGTGGCAACTGGGTTTCGGCCAATTTGCTCCTGTCGCTCATGTACTAGTACGGATACACACCTATTCTCGTTATTAGGTCTGTATTGGATGGACAGTATCGACGAGAGATTTTGAAGTTCTCCCACCGTCAGATTGTTCGCTAACTTGTCCAAGGACGAATTCATAAACATAAACTGTAATGAATCGATGAACTGCAATTCTCCCAGGCGAAACGTCATATATTTTTCAATGTTGTTGGGGATCACGTTTATCGGTGAGTCGGGTGCAGTGGCTAATGCTTTTATCATCAAATGACCATCGTACCCACGCAGGTTATGAAGCACCACAGGGATTTTCTTGGGATAAATTCTCAACTGCAGATTGCAGCACCTATGTACGCATTAGTGATGTGACAGTGGTCACGAACATTGGATCCAGGACTTTTACTTTCATCGTTGAACAGGCTTTGCTCTTCATCAGTGGAAGAACCTTCCCCTGAAAGCCTTTTCACAAGTCCAGCACTGAGTGGCTAAGGAAAACTCAAGAATTATGTGTGCTGGTGAATAGAGCTGCTATCGAATACATTTGGCCGATCGATCTGAGAAATACCTCAACTGTGTTTACAGAACTAGCACTCTGGGTATAAGGATGAAACTTAGGTAGTGTTACAGACTACGTCTGATGTTGTACTTTATACATAATATGGTGGTTAAACGCATGCTCCAATATATTGTGGCACCTACGGTTAAGTCAATACTGGCACGCCGTCGTGTGTGACTAGACATTTGGTAAGCGTAGTACTAGACACATGTTGGTATATGGTTTGTTCTGGAGGCTTGATGATGAGCTCATAACTTTGTAACAGGTTTTCATTGTTTACTCTGTGAAGCAAAAGCAGCCCATAGGAATTGGAAACCAGAAGTATACAGTGCGCGGGAGATGATTTCTACCGTGGTATTTAACTATAATTCTATTCTGCATCACTTGAGCTGAATGAAGTGGTGGAACAAATGTTATGGAATGGGGTGGTTTGGTAAGGTATCCCTTTTGTATATCGTGTGAAACTGTATGTATAATCATTCTACTATAGACATACAAGTATATAGAATTGCATATAATTAATGGCTAGGACGAATTTGATACAACTGAAACATGAGGGTTAAATAAGCCTGATATCTTACTGGCTGACATCTCCCTGATAGACAGATAAAACGGTATTTGACCTAAAAATCAGGGTAAGTAGGATATACTATCTGTGGAAATTTCCTTCAATTCTGTTGATTGCATATGTTATTCACACAGTTGTTTCAAGGCTTATTACCTCTTTATTCCTTTTTAATTTATATTTGATGACACATCAAGATCATTTGTGAAATGTTAAAAGGTCCGGATGTTTTATGACGAAGGTGGTAAAGGCAAGACAAGAGAATCTCAAAATAGGGTCTAAGTGTTGCGTCGACCAGAACAGATGCACTGTAAGGTTCGTTGAACAAGTCCGGGAATCTTGCTATCACGACCTTGTAAGAATACAAATGGTAACTGAAGATCTTTCTTCAACATTATTTCGCCTATATTCGTCTCTCTCTCGAATCTGAGGGAGTGACGACCCTCGAACAAGAATTAGTCGACGACGCAGGCTACCACCTAGTTGGAGATCCCGAAGACGACTCAAACTATGACCTTGTCGGCAATCCAGAAGATGACCCATTCGACGACTTAGGCTGCGATTGAGAAGACGACCCAGTCGACGAACTAGTTGGCGACCAGGCGGCTACAACCAACCAAGAATACGACGATATCTCGCTGTAGCAGAAATCTGTCACATTCTGGACTTCCAGAACCGAGACAGATACATCAGGGCATCAGTCAAATATAAAAACCTATCGTAATGGAACCAAGAAAGTGAGCCTTGGGGTAGTGTGGACGAGCGAGTTCCGCTAAAAACTATATAAAAAAACCCAAAAGTTATCCTTCATTCATGATATAGATTTGCATTTATGTACGAGAAATACTTTCCTGCCGATTGCATTATTCTCATTCTTGTGTCTGTTATTCTTGTGTCTGTTATTCATGTTAACTATCAAATTAAACTCATCAAGACTTGAGATTTGTACCTCTATGTGTTATAATTATGTGTATTTTGTCCAACATATATCAATGAAATAAACCAGAAGCAACTAGTAGCATGAAACTGCCGCTTTTACCATATTTCCTACCCTATGAGTCCCCTGACATCCGTTCTTGCCTCTAACTCTGATGACATACGTAGCCCCCACTTAATCTAGACAGAAGTGATCAACTTTAATTTTGTTGCGCGTGAGGTGTAAACACATACGTCACGCGAGTCATGTCAGTGAGTCAATCACGTGGGTTAGAGTCTCGCACTGATATCAATGTCCCCATATAAGGCAATTCCCTCTCATTCTACTTTAGGCTGCACGCATTATAGAAAGGACATGAAATCACTCACAGAGAAAGTGATGAACTCCGACAGGCAAGGCTATGGTAGCGATCAATATACGCACTGCCAAGCTTACTACAATGAGTGAATGATAAGATAAGATAAGAAGATAAGATAAATATTCTTTATTTCAGACTACATAGTCCATACAACTAAATTAATATACAGATATAAAGTAAACAGTGCAAACATAAAAGAAATATATATATATATATATATATATATATATATATATATATATATATATATATATATATATATATATATATATATATATATATATATATATATATATAATACGTACAAGTATACAGATACATTTACAACAGTTAACTGCGCCCTGCATTGTTAAGAATGAATTTAAGTGGCACATTTAAAGAATAATTTGTTCCATCTACCAATAATGAGAATTTAAATGAATATCATAGTTCCAAAGTGATTTCAATATACAGTTCTCACTATTAGATATTCTTGTTATCATTGAGAATAATACTTTCTCATTACTTCATCAAAACGGAATACATTATAATTTACAAACATGCTGGAGGCACTGTTCCATCTAGGAAGACCTAATAGAAAACGAAGACTATTATTGTAACCAATAACTAGTTTTCTTTTCATACATTCACTAAAGTTTGTCCACAGAGGAGCACAATACACAGTGCATCAATAAGATTTGAATAATCTAATTTTGATATTCAGTGAACAGTTCTTAAATTTACGTAGAAGCATGCTTGTTCGAGTACACAAAAATCGGTAATGTCTCATCATATCTTCATTATCTGTCCGATTGGATTTCAAAATATGACCCAAATACATATAACGGTTGACATACGTAAGAGCATTGCCGTTAAGATGGACAGGGGGAAGAGGTGGTAATTTGAAAGAAGTTGGCTGAAAGACCATGCATACTGATTGCTTTTTTATTATATATGATATCATTCTCTATTGCGTATTGTTTACATGTCTTCAATAATTTCCTTAAACTTGTGATAGAAGGATTTATCAGTGACATATCATCAGGAAAACAAAAATTGTTAAAAAAAACAACACATTTGGTAGCAGACGGAACCATACGTAACACTGACTCAGATTACGATTTAACTCGTCTATGTATATATTAAATAACAAAGGGGAAAGAATACTCCCCGCCTCACCCCAATGGTTACATGGAAAACGCTGGATATTACACTTCCCCATCGCACATAATACAACTGTTTGCCATACCAGCTAACTAAAGTATGAACTATGTATACAGGTATTTTAATATCAAACAACTTTTTAAAAAGTGTCCAATGATTGACCCTATCAAATGCCTTACTAGCGTCTAAAAAGCATGCAAACACTGGGCTGCAATGTTCTACATAATAGCTTACAATTTCCTTAAAGGCATATAGGCATAAATCTGTTGAATACTGCTTTTTATAACCAAACTGATTATCTGAGATTGTGACTTCACATCTTTGTAGTATGATGCATTCAAATATTTTTGAGATAATAGTCGTAAGAGCTATAGGTCTGAAGTTATTTTTGTCCGCCTGGTTATCAATTTTGCTTTTTAGTAGTGGTATAATTGTAACGTTTGTGAAATCATCTGGTGCAAAGTTATGCAGAAACATACAATTATATAAAATCATTAATAGCACATGAAGTCTAGTATCTGAAAATTTAAAATGTTCCACGTATAAAAACCTGTTCCTGGACATTTACCACCTTTTTGTCTTGTTATTGCACATTGGATCTCAGATAATGTGATTATCTCAATACGAGCAGAAGGGGTTTTCAATCCTGAAATAACACGCTTCTTATTCGATTCGTTTATAGCACTATTGCATAAGTCTTCAAAATGATTTTTCCACATGTTGCATATATTATTTTGACCATGGTTCCCATCAATGCGGATTGGTAGTTTATTGGAAGTTGTCGTAGTACTTGTTTAACTTGCTTCCAGAATTCACGTTAGTCGACATTTTCAAATTTTTGTGCTAGTGAATCTGCTCTATATTTTACTTCATCCTTCTTGCATAATCTAAGAGCATGCTTAAGTTATGTTCTTGTTTGGCTGATTTGGTTACTGAAATGTCCATGACGAGGTATACCGTTATCACGCCACATAATGTAAGCATTTCGTGCAAAGTCGTGTAGTTCTTTGACACAGTCATTCCAGCCTGGTATAACCCGGTGGCCACCTTTGTATTTACTAGTCAAGCTATTACCGGAGTTCGACAAAGCTATTACTATATCAGTGTATAATCCATTTGTCTGTTTCATATGCACCTGATTAGTGCAACCATGGTCATTACAGATCGCAACACCATGTGGTCTCTCAATCTTGTTTAATAAGAACGCAGATGTCTGAGTATAATTCAGTTTTTTGTCAGAAGTAAGACCTGACCAGTTAATGTTGTATTTCAAGTTTAAGAGTTCATTGGGGCAAGAATCAAATCTAGGAAGTAGATCAGTCTTGATAGTCATTAAAGTAGGGCGATGGTCGGACCCTACTAGGGTGTATATTATTCTCATATCTCTTATAGCTGAATGAGCAGATTGTGTGTAGAGAGACAATGATCCAACCAAGACACTATTGTGTGAATCACTGATGCAAGTAAAATTTGTTGTGTGGTCAACTATTAGTTTTAAGTCCTATATGATATAACCATATTCATCACAAAGAATGCGAAGTTCATCTCCAATTGGACTGGATTTGATCATATTAGCATTCCAATCTCCTGTTACATAAGCATTTAGTGTATTAGCATTTTCTACAATAGAATTAATTTTGCCCAAATAATCTACAAATTCCCCAAAATTATCCGCAAGATCAAAAGGTAAATAGATATTGACAAAATGCAAGGAGGAATCCACTGTATTAATAGTAATACCTATTAATCTGGGATCATCGAGGTGTTGTACTTCTATAATACTTGCGAGAGATCTATGGCATAGTACCCCGACACCTCCGTAAGGTCTACCTGTGTGAATATCGTTAGAAGATTCAATCGGCGATACTCCTGATCCATAGAACTCGTCGTGTACGGATGAGAGACAGTCTAACTCACTATCGAGAAGCCACAATTCTTGTAAGAAACAAATATCGGAAATATCCCAAAGTTCTTACATTTTGTATATTTCTTGTTAATGAAAGACAGATTATAAAAAAAAAATGCATAAAGTGTCCATTATGTATGTTTGAGTCCAATTTGTGGATATGATAGTTCAACTCCGACTTTGATAGTAGACTCTAACTAATGCATTTCTTGACCATGCATCCACGTTCATCATCGCAATGTGCGTAGGGTTATCACATGTGATTTTGAAGCTGGCACAGGTATTAAATTTCGTTTGTAGTTTTTCCACCTGGGTTGGTTTAATTCCAGAGTAACGCTCAATATGCGAGGAAATGTTAGGGGCAAGTCATGTCAAGAATATGCATCTTTGTCGCATTGGACGCACTGAACGCTAATTTGAGGACGCTGCCTTTCCTATGATAACACTTGCACGTCTTCATGGAAACTGGTGTTTGCATTGGACTTTTGTAAACTTATTAGGCCATCGTTGATGCAGATTTGTGCGCGATATTTTGTGTGGAAATGCTGCCATACGGAAGTCGTTGCTCCGCAGAGAATTTGAGACTTAAGCAAACGTTTTATCGTTTTCCATATCCTCGTCTTGGGCGCTGGTGTCTTCTGAACATGCGACCATTTTTAATGCAGTTGTGCTTTGGTTTAATTCACCGTCATCTGATTTATTATTATCATGGATTTCTGCTGTTGTATCCCATAAAGCAGAGCAGGTCTTGTTTGCACTAATCCGAGTCTCGTTGCTGTTTGAGTCCGTGCATTGCATATCTTCGTGTGTGCTACTAGTAACGGTTCTTTCTGTTGAACGACTGGATTCAGGGATATTCCTCGTTGACCTACATGGTTGACTATCAGCTCATGATTTGTTGTACTGTAGCCTCGGTTTGCAAATAAATTCTCGGTGAGAACAATGTCAGACTAAACTGTGTTCGAGTTAACATTGGGTGGCAATGTACTTTTGACTGTCGAACATGGCTGGGTCTGTTCACATAAACGTTGCATTACACATAACGTCTCCGCCTGGACTGACTTAAGTATGTCCTCTGAATGTTTCACATTTTCCGTGTCCTTCAATAAAATTGAAATGCCCACATAATTGTAAGATACATTTGGAAACTTTGATAGATCCAATGCACAAAAACTTGGTATGTCATTTGGGTCTGTTGACAGGAATAGATGCAAAATATATTTCATATTATTTATAGATTTATCCGTACCCTTCCTCGTTACCATTCTCTCATCTGTTTGTAATACTGAGAACTGGGTCCGCTTTGCTGCCTCAATGTCACTGTCACAGTATGAGTCCACACACAGCTTCGCTATATAATCATATGGCAATGTGTTCGTTTTGTTTTATACAAAACAAAGCAGTTCACTCACCATTATTGACGGGCTCTCAACGAACCGCTGTCGTTGGTAATCTGCCGCCATACTAATAGGGTTTCTCGTCACCATAGGAAATCTTTTCAGCTCACATTTCTTACAGAGGAATAAATCTCCCTGACACAAATGAACAGTAGAGGTTCTATAATCTTCACACTGCATGTCTAAGTTAAAATGTCAGTGGATAGGTTAAGATAACAACTAAAAATATTTAAAACAATATCACAGCTATTCGACAACAGTGTTATAGCGCCGCCGTCTTGGCCATCCAAATGAATGACTGAATGAATGTACTAATGCAGCTCTT
The DNA here is from genome assembly GCA_016617855.1 of Megalonaias nervosa. Classification (NCBI taxonomy): domain Eukaryota; kingdom Metazoa; phylum Mollusca; class Bivalvia; order Unionida; family Unionidae; genus Megalonaias; species Megalonaias nervosa. The sequence continues at coordinate 2,620 of JAECUM010074505.1, read as the reverse complement.
CTGTGTATTGACTTTATGAAGTGTATTATGTAGCCTCTATAGTATATGTACATTGATCATTTTGCGCCACCATGAAGAAAGATATAGTCTAGTTGTGAAATATTCTCAAATTGAAGAGATTGTCAATGGCTGTTTATATACAAATGATGAGTGGGAAAAACCTATGGATTTGCAAAGTGTATTGAAGGAATTCAAAAAAGTTTTAAGGGGAGCGTAAATCTTCCAAAAGAATTGGATCTGGAAAATGTGACATGACAGAGAGATCGCTGTATCTTTTCAATGCGTCATACCGGTTCATTAAAGACGTGTAGAAGATGCTGTACAAGTTTTGAGAAAACAAAGGCAGAGCAGATTGACAAGTTGGTGAATCTGGCAGTGATTTTAGAAATAGAACGAAACAAACTTGGGCAGACTTTCGAGGCAAGCAAAACTGAAAAGATTCTGCGAAATATCGTACATGAAAGAGTACACCCTCCAAAGAAACAATAATTCGCCCAATGTGTCTGAAGCGAGTAACGTTTTTGATGAGACCATTGACGAAAATGTTTCAGAACACGCTAATTTGACAGATGCCTTGGGGCCATAAATGTAAGAATGGCATCCGAACTCACTTCTCTTCAGTGGATATACCAAATGTATCACACCAACTCAGAAGAGGAGAGATGCAAGCAAAATCAATTTTACGAAGCTGTTGCTAAAAGCGATGAAGCAAAAACGGTTGAGTAAATTTACCAACGCTCCAGGAAAATTGATGTAATTGCATACTAGCGCACAAAGTCCGGTCGTGTTCGAGTTGGTGTAGTACACACTGACCGATACTTCGAGGTCAAGGATGGGTCATTTGAGCTCATCTGGGCTCATTTCTGGGCTTAAATTCCGCGTTTGAAGATCAATTTACGAGTGCAAACTCGAAAAATAATGCGCCATTATTTCTGAAAAGAAAAAGATGATCTAAAATTTCGAGTTACCATAAAATCGCGTAATTGCTTCTGTGAGGCTCATTATCCCCTAGCCTTGAAATCAGTGTACCACCCGATGGAGACGAAGAAATAAAAAAGCGGCGACGAGAAAACCCTGAAGTGTAGTAGTGTTTTGGTCAATTAGATGAACACTCGCACGAATGTAAATAGGAATATCGATGGCATTGGGAAGCAACAAATGCAAAGCTGCCTGCCTTGGAAAATACGAACCATGTGGCAGAACATGCCATTACGAATACTGTAGAACACAGACGCATATATTATGTGATGGCCTTGAGACACGATACTGCCTTAAATGTGGCATCGGAGTCAAATCACGTAACCAACTTTGCCAGCCTTGTGGTTCTGTTCGTGAGTGCTATAAATTGCGCAGAAAAAATCAAAATCACAGACACCTGTGGTCGTCAAGCACAATTACAAGCAGATGCTACGGCAAAAAGATAGATAAAATATTCATCAGGATTGAAGCGAACATAGTTTCTGATCCTGACAAAATACCAAAAATAAAACAAGCCATCATCAAATTTTCCCAACTACAATAAAGCTTCGCCCTCCTCTTAGTACAAACACGCCTACATTGCCACAGCTAAAACCACTCGCACAACAACATGGCACATACATACCATGTCTTTCGGAAGCTTCAAACTGCTTAAAGAACATGAGTACTGGTAAAAGTCCAGGAAGTGATGGATTCGCTGTACGTTTGCTGGCTTACAAGATTTACTATTATTGAATTTCATCATACTTTTGCTGGCTTACATCCTTTATTAGTCTCGAATTTCCCTATACTTTTGCTGGCTTAGGACATTTATTAGTCTCAAATTTCCCTATACCTTTGCTGGCTTTCAACATTACTCTCGAATTTCCCTATACTATTGCTGGCTTGCAATATTTATTGCTCTCAAATTTCCCTATACTTTTGCTAGCTAAAGACATGTATTACTCTCGAATTTCCCTACACTTTTCCCGGCTGCTGTTGTTAATCTAAGCTGCAGAAGAAGTACGAGCTGCTGTAGTTCATTTCTTAAACACTGGCTACATTACCTGTCACAGAACGTCACACTTGAATTCGTTTAGCTAGGGGTTGCAATCGCGTCATTCACCTGACCCGGTCGATTTTATATAGGGCTTATGAAACTGTCTAATTAAGAATATCTGTGTATGTGATTTGGATTTTTAACGTAGCTTTAACAATTTTTCAGTCATATTGTTACGATGTCTGCAGTGTGGCAGTTTATAGTGATGTCTAGCATTGGGGCATCATGCCGCAGACATGTAGCATGATGTCCCACCCAGTCACATTATCCTAACACCAGGTCGACCAGTCCTAACACTAACCTCTTAACGTTGAGCGTCTAGCGAGGCAGCTGCTAGTACCATTTTTGTACAAGTCTTTGGTACGAGTCGGCCCGGGTTCGAACCCGCGACCACCCGTATTCGAGGCGGATGCTCTAACCACTATGCCACCAAAGCGGTCTAATTAATATATATAGGCACACTGTATAGACACAGATCTGACTTCAGATCATTATCTAACTTTGCAGTTGGATCCGACTTATGAACGAGTACAGCCGGTATTTGTCATTCTCGATGGAGAAGAAATGAGGTGGTGGTAGCCTAAAATAAATTATATATATATA
>JAECUM010074504.1:0-16772 GCA_016617855.1 Megalonaias nervosa | reverse complement strand
TTATAAATGTCGTTGAGAAAGCGATGCATGTTTAAGACGAAAGGGAAAATAAGCTTCTAAAAGGTGTTAATAATCAATGTAGAAGAATTAAAAGGAGTATTCAGATTCTTGTGAATAAAAGCTGGAAAGGACACAATTACGTTTATTGGACATCACGTGCCAATTTGAGTATGCCTCGTGGTGGGAGATGTGATTGCCGTCATCGTGTGAAATGGAAAAGAATTTCCAAGAATTACGTCAAGCTGAGAGATAGCAACAAGCCATTGAATTGCATAGGGTTTGGAACTAAAGCTTGTGCAGCTGTACTAGTGGTAAATAAAGTCTACGCGTACTCTACAAACTTTCAGTTGAATATAATGTTTATCGTCGCTGCGTCGAACTTTTATTTACGTTTTCCACCTTTACAATAGCAGTTATCGATATTTTGTTGCACCTTACTGAAAACTGGTCAATCTTACCGAGAAAAATCAACTGCCTTACTGAGACGGACTCGTCAGGGTTGGCAGGTCTGAGTCACATAAAAGACTAAGGATTTTCAATTGAGGGTAGTCGGGTACTACAGCGGCAATAGACATCATCATTGTTAAATGTGCCATTTGTTGGCATGGACAAATTTGAATTGATGTATAATCATTAAAAAGATAGCTAATTTATGCCTCTGTTGATTAGCATGTCTTGAACCTTGTTTTACAATCTAGATGTTACATAATGACATTTGCTGTATTTTCTAAATTAAAAGTGTGTGTTTCATAACAGCCAATATAAAACACTGTGAAATAGTAATCAGTGGAGTGTTTAACTCAGAGGTTCAAGTGACACCAGTGAAGTTACTGGCATTCAGATTTGTTAATAGATAATACACCCTCTGCCCTGTAACAATTATGTTTTTGATCGATTACTGTTTAATAAATTTGTTATTATTTCGTGTAGAATTTGATTGACGTTTAGCGAGAACAGTTTAAAGATTTCTCGAGATCTAATCGATTATTTACAATACGCCGAACGAAAGTGCAGACTTAACTAGGTGACAGCAGGTTTATTGCAGATATCGTGACATTTCTTTCAACCCATATTTACTTTCATAAGTACAGTTAATACTGGCAATTGACACTAAATTGTATATCGATTTCTTTATGTATACTGGGCATGTAGTTTATTTTCTTTGAAGGATGGTTTACGATGGCGACTGTGTAGATGATTTACAATGGCGACTGTGTAGATGAAAGCTATTAATTTAGATGAAAGCTGTTAATTGAGCTCTAATTAAATACAAAAAATGTATTACCTGGAAAAAAGTATAAATAGGATGTACGTGGATAAGGACTATGAAAAATTCATGAATGAGGACAATGACAAATCCATGAATGAGGACCATGAAAAATCCATGAAGGAGGACTATGAAAAATCCATGAATGATGACCATGAATGAGGACCATGAAAATCCATGAATGAAGACCATGACAAATCTTTATATGATATTTGATGGCAGCCATATCTTTAAAAACAAATCAGAGTCATTGAAACGAACTTAGCAGAAAAAACTAAAACTCCCACCTTAAATTTTTTTACGAATGCAAATACAAACAACTGGCGTTGATAATACAGTATCGAAAGGATGTCAATTTTCGGCTAAAAGAAGTAAAATATTCATGCTTTCGTGCTCCGAATACTTTGTAGACTAACATGTCCTCAAAGTACATTGTGAGAAAGACTTTAAGACCACCCCCACCAAAAAAAAAAAGATAACAATAAGCAAAAAAATTCCCCCCCTATCCCAAATCCAAATATTATATCTTGAAAATTCATATAACAGAATTGATCCAAACATTTAGTCTACTCAGGTCTTGCAATAGACATAAAACATTAATACAATTTTATTAATGGTTGTGGTGTAGAGGCCAATGAAAGGTACAAAAGATAAGGGTACAAAGGTACAATTTTATTAATGGTTGTAGTATAGAGGCCAATGAAAGGTACAAAAGAGACGGGTACTCAGGTACATTTTTATTAATGGTAGTGGAAAATAGGCCAATGAAAGGTACAGAAGAGACGGGTACAAAGGTATAATTTTATTTATAGTTGTGTTATAGAGGTCAATGAAAGGTACAAAACGTAGGGTACAAAGGTACAATTTTATTAATGGTTGGGGTTTAGAGGCCAATGAAAGGTGCAAAAGAGACGGATACAAAAGTACAGTTTTATTAATTGTTGTGGTATAGAAGCCAATGAAATTTACACAAAGGTTTGGTACAAAGGTAAATTTTTTTTAATGATTGTGGTGTAAAGACCAATGAAATGTACAAAAGAGATGGGTACAGAGGTACAATTTTATTAATGGTTGTTGTATAGAGGACAATGAAGGGTACAAAAGAGTAGGGTACACAGGTATAATTTTATTAATGGTTGTGGTATAGAGGACAATGAAGGGTACAAAAATGTAGGTACAGTTTTATTAATGGTTGTGGTATAGAGGTTAATGAAAGGTACGTGTGTGATTTAGGGTACAAAAGTACAATTTTATTAACGGTTGTGGTGTAAACACATATTGATCTGTAATTATCACTCTGAATATGTTCTGTATCCAATCAACAGAGTGGACTGACTGAAAAAGCGATATATTAGAAAAGCCGGCATCACACACATTTGTAGAAATCCATTTCAGATTGCACAAATCAGTAGCAGTATAAGAAAGTGTCGCTGAATACTTTTTAAATTTTATTCATTTTTGCATTAATACAGCCAGCTCAGATTGATAAAGGTACTGATAGAAAATGTACCGGTTTCTACACGCAACGTATATAGTTGTATACGTTTTACTAAAACCTAAAATCTTCGCAGGATATCAGTGTACACAAATGTAAAACAAACTTAGCTATATAAACCCAGATCATACATTCAGATGACAATATCAACAAAACAGTGTTATCAAAACGTTTCAGATCCAGTGGTAAATTAATTCGTTTGTACAGGGTAAAGTAGGTTTGTTTAGTTCATGCGTCGATTCTCTCTTTTCCGAATGAAATGAAGCATTGTGTTTTAAAAAGAACCCCAAACATAAATACTGATCAGCTATTTCCAGTGATGTGTTACTAGATACAAATGATGGATTGCCCAGAGCCAAATACAAATGATGGATTGCCCAGAGCCAAATACAAATGATGGATTGCCCAGAGCCAAATACAAATGGTTATGTTTTATTAACATTGACATTAATCTGCATTCTATATATATATATATATATATATATATATATATATATATATATATATATAGAGAGAGAGAGAGAGAGAGAGAGAGAGAGAGAGAGAGAGAGAGAGAGAGAGAGAGAGAGAGCAGAGCAGGTCGCTCCTTATAATACTTGTATCACCTTTATAAACTTTTCTATCACCTGAATGCGCTTTTTATCACCTTTATACACTTGTTATCACTTTATACGCTTTTTATCACTTTATACGCTTTTTATCACCTTTATACGCTTTTTATCACTTTATACGCTTTTTATCACATGAATAAACTTTTCATTGCCTTTATAAACTCTTTATAACCTTTATACACTTTTTATCACATGTATCCTTTTTATCACCTTTATAAACTCTTTATCACCTTTATACACTTTATATCACCTTTATACACTTTTTATCACTTTATACACTTTTTATCACTTTTACGCTTTTGTCTTATTTATATAATTGTTATCACTTTACACGCTTTTTATCACATGTATACACTTTTCATCACCTTTATACACTTTTTATTACTTGTATAGACTTTTTATTACTTGTATACACTTTTTATTACTTGTATACACTTTTATTACTTGTATACATTGGCTGTATTAATCATAGAGCTTAAGACTGAGATAATGTCATTATTAAAAAGGAACTTGTACTTGTATATACTTTTATTACTTGTATACACGTTTTATTACTTGTATACACTTTTTATTACTTGTATACACTTTTATTACTTGTATATACTTTTTATTACTTGTATACACTTTTATTACTTGTATACACTTTTATTACTTGTATACACTTTTATTACTTGTATACATTGGTTGTAATAATCATAGAGCTTAAGACTGAGATAATGTCATTATTAAAAAGGAATCCTATGAATGTAACAAAATTGGTTGAGTGGATTTTATAAGCTCTGTGACGATCTGATCTGTATTCACAGTTTTAAAATTTGAAGATTTTGAATAACCCCTTGTGTACGTCTTCAACGGTAATGGACCCATATAATATCTCATTGGTAAAGTTGTATTTAGATCGTTATTTTCATTTTAATACAAAAACTTGATCACGATCTTTGAAGTATTCATCAAACATTTCAATACCTATATCAATAGAACCTTTGTTTTATTCAACAGTATTAATTGCTTGCCAGAAATACGTTATGGGTCCGATTTACAAATGAATCTTTGTATATCGTTTTGTGCATCCTACAGACAGCCTTGTTTTCTTTTACATTGTTTGCTTGTATGCAGTTGGCTTGCGTGCTTTTGTAAGTTTGTAACTGTATTGTTCTAGGCTATCGGTTCAACCTAGATGATGCTGAAGAAAATAATGATGATCATGACCTTTCTACGTATATTGCAATCCATGTAAGCAGGACATTAATTAGTAAGTTACTTGTGTGCATTGTCATTTTAAGAACTCTCCGTGGACTGATAGCCACAAGTATGGATAGTTAATACGAACCACCAACATTCCATCAGGTCCACACAATCGTCAGCCAAGGATATTGATAGTAGACGGCCATTGAACTGGAATATTATATTACCATGGATAGAAATTATTCAAATTCACGGTTAATGTCCTATAAGTTTTAGGTAATATATTAGAAAATAAATCCGCGTAGATAGCACCATTTTTGACCTAACCTACCTACTCACCCTACGGAGTGCCTTTACGGTGTACTTGAAATAACCGACACTAACATCATCAGTCTGTGTAACAGACCCTAATCTCATGACCCTGTTACGACTCTATGACCTTAAACTAAGTAACAGAAAAGATCGGAAACCCAAAAGTTTTGTAAAATTGAACAATTAATTTATTTCCCTTGAAAACAAAGTTAACATTTAAAATGAGCTCAGATTATTGTGAATTAAATCCCCAAAAGTCCTAAACGTTTTGTCACAAGTTCCAATTGAACTCCAGTGGTGTTCTAAATACATTCGAATAGTGAATCTCTTGATATGCTTGTTGTCTCCAACGTGCTAATGTGCCAGTGACATTGAATGTGGTGTTGTGCTAACAGTCTTTTGATGTATCACAATAGTGTAATCCAAAATGTCCTTGACTGAATTCACCAAATTCCAAATTAATGGTTTAGTCCAAAAAGTATAACTGAGCCCTTTGTAATTCCAATGAAAAAAAAATGAATTAATAAATTCACCAAAATTAAAAACTGAACACAGTAATAAGACTGATTCCACTTCTGATGTTAAGGCACGAATGAGTAGTTTTCCAAATAAACAAAATTGATATAAAACACTAAGACACAATAATAGAGTCAGGATGTACGTCAGTCTTCTCTCTAAATCATTCAAATTTGTCAAAACGCTTAGGGATTTCCATTTGAGAAACTAATATCCTACATTTAGATGGAATTATACCTGTTTGCCTCCATTTATAAGTATATGCATACTTAATCTATAATCATTTGAGAAATATTAGCTATGTTTTATCATGTTCACATAATAATGTAACTGGACAGGTAGACAATTAAATTTATTTGGACAAATGTCAGTTACAAAATGCAGTTATACATTTCATATAATCATTGAGAAAAGCCAACAAACAATACAAATTAAATATACATAACAGCCTGTGAAACAGACATTAACCTCATGACAGTGAGTAACAGACACTAACCTCATAACCCTGTGTAACAGATACTAATCTATTGACCCTATACAACATACACTAACCTCATGTCCTTGTGTAACAAACACTAACCTCACGACCCTATGTAACAAACACTAACCTCACGACCCTGTGTAACAAACACTAACCTCACGACCCTGTGTAACATACACTAACCTTAAGATCCTGTGTAACAAACACTAACCTCATGACCCTGTGTAACAGACGCTAATCTCATGACCCTGTGTAACATATACTTATCTCATGACCCTGTGTAACAGTCACTAACCTCATGACCCTGTGTAACATATACAACCTCATGACCTTGTGTTACAAACACTAACCTCATGACCCTGTGTAACAGACACTAACCTTATGATCCTGTTTGTGTAAAATGTGAGATATTACAACTGTTTGTACAATTATTAAATTAAGTTTCAATACAATTTCCTGTTATGTGCGTGGGAAAGTCTACATGTAGCCAGTGCATATTGCCTGACCCAGAAATCTGTCCAGATATTAAGGAAGTACATAAATAAATACAAAAAAACCATATGATTAATTTTAATTTTAAAATCATGTAAGAAAAAACTTTACCCTAATAGTTTCAATTTTTTCGGTTCAGTAAAGAAGTTGATTGTACGTGTACTAAATAATCATACTTTATCTGTACATTGCAATATTTATGCCCTAATTATGCGTGGCTGACCTAAAAATCTAATGTTTGAAGTGGACCTATTGTTACGTATATGTAATTAAATTACTTGTGTGTTAGTTTCAATTATTTTATTTTTTTATTTTATTTTTATTTCATTGCATGTTATTTTTATAACTTTATTCACTGGATTTGACTTTTTTTCTAGACAGTTCAGTCCAGTTCAAGTAAATAATCATTATTGCTACAATACATTTTTAGCTGACCTAGTTCCTGACCTTGGTTCTGAATTGCTAAACACTGAGCGAAAATCATTGGTCGTAATCAAGGTCATTCCTGGCTTGCGTCAGCTCTGTTGTAAACAAACTTTTTTTAAAATTCATTTCCAGTATGGGGATGATTGATTCATAGCTAAGGCTATACTAACCTACGGGTTAATTGACATATTATTTTACTCCATTGTTCGAGCTAAGTGACCACGTGACTGTACAACGTGATGTAAAATTGAGGGTTAGAACAGATGTTTTTAGTGTTTTCAGTCAGTCGTAAAATAATACCTTCGGAGCTCAGAGGATTTTTGTGTTGTGACCAGTTCGAGTTATTTTTTTTATTTTAAATAATTTATTCACTCTGGAAAACATACAAGTGCTCTTCTTCATCAAAATTCTTGGACAAAGACATTTATTGGAAATTATTCGGAATTCTAAAGCCGGAATATTAATTTTAGTGATTCAACAAGGAACTGTTGACACGACAACACTAAACCGGATATAGAAGACGTCATCGCCTTCCACCTTGGAACTTCATCGGGATTCGAACTTTGATTCAATTAGAACTTTTGAGTGATAGGACTTATATTTTAAAATTCTAGGATTAGTTTTGGATTAGATTGACAAACCGTAAGTCCTTTTTCATATTTTTACCTAGTTTTCTAGGGAAATAAATTATTTTGTTAAACTTTACAAAGCTTGTTGGCTTCACTCTTTTCTTTGTTACTTTGTACGAGCCTAGTCACGTAACAAAGAAAATTGGGTTCTCGTCTTGGGATATATGAATTTTGGCTAAAATATTTCAGAAAATTGTTTTTTGAAATTTAAAATTCCCCTAGTTTTTAAATCCCCAAGTATCATTTCACATTTTGTTTGAAATGTTTAGTGGAATCAACAGGCTTTTTCACAATGTCATCAAAAGTAGAGACTTTCTTTTTAGTTCTACTCAGGAGCAGTTGGATAGTTTGAAAAAAGCTGAATTGCTTGAACTTGCCAGAAAATATGATATTTCTGAGGCAAAATCTTCCTTAACGAAGCAAAAAATAAAAAACATTTTGATCCAGTATTTGGTAGAAAAGAATGTTTTAGATAAAAGTGTTTTGGGTTCGATCAGTAAGTCTGTATCAGACTCTGACATAAAAGTAAAAGAATTGAAATTAAAATACAAGATGGAATTAGAGTTAAGGACGCTGGAACTTCAGAAAGATAAAGAAGAGAAACAAATGCAGCTGCAATTGGAGAAAGAAAAAGAACAAATGCATTTACAAAAAGAAGAAAAACAAATGCTATTAGAAAAAGAGGAGACAGACAAATAATTGCAGTTGCAATTTGAGAAAAAGGAGAGAGAGACAGGAAAGAGAGAAAGATAAACAAATGCTATATGAAAAAGACGAGAGAGAGAGAGAGAAACAAATGCAATTGGAAGAGAGAGACAGAAAGAGAGACAGATGCAATTGCAAAGAGAGAAGGATGAAAGGGAATTTCAAATTAAGATACAAGAAAAAGAGCTGGCAAGTGAAAGGCAAATTTATATAAGGAAAGTATTCCTTTAGCTGACACATGTATTGGTCAGGCTTTTGATGAGGTCACTTTCACTCCTTGTTTGGATCAATCAAAAGGTATTTATCACAGTGATCCTCTTTTAACTAATCATTCTCTTTTTTCTAATCAGGGTGACAAACGACAATCACTTGTCGTCGAACAGGAAAAAGATCCTGAGATCTCCTGTTTGTTTCAGAGGGCCATTAGTGAAACTGAAGCCACTGAGGTACCTGTCTGTTATTTCATTAAAAATGGAATTCTTATGAGAAAATGGAGACCTCCCGAGGTACCTGCTGTGACGAATGGTCAGTGAACTATCAGGTTGTAGTTCCAAAATCTTACAGATAAGAAATACTTAGTTTGGCCAGTGAAACTCCTCTGGTTGGTCATTTAGGGATTAATAAGACTTATCACAAGATCTTGACTCGCTTTTATTGGCCAAAAATCACAAGTGATGTTTGTAAATACTGCAGATCTTGTCATACGTGTCAAATGGTAGGAAAACCCAATCAGAAGATACCTAAGGCTCATCTGCAACCAATTCCTGCATTTGACCAACCATTTAGTAGAATAATGGTAGATTGTGTTGGTCCCTTACCAAAGACCAAGTCAGGCAACCAATATTTGTTGACTATTATATGTGCGTCAACAAGATTTGCAGAGGCAATTCCTTTGAGGAAAACAAAAATTAAAACGATAGTAAAAGCTTTGATAAAGTGTTTTACTCAGTTGGGCCTTCCCAAATCTGTGCAATCGGATCAAGGGTCAAATTTTATGTCTGGAATTTTCCAGCAAGTTATGTGTGAATTAGGCATTCAACAATTTAAATCTTCTGCCTATTACCCTTAGAGCCAAGGGGCTTTGGAAAGATTTCATCAGACCTTGAAGAATATGATTCGATCATATTGCTTTGATACGGGTAAGGCATTCATTTACTTTTGTTTGCTGTTAGGGAGTCAGTTCAAGAATCTTTAGGATTCAGCCTCTTTGAACTAGTTTTCGGACACACTGTGCGTGGACCATCGAAGTTGTTGAAAGAGAAACTTCTTTCTAATGAAGATACTGAACTTAAGCTTCTTGATTATGTTTCTAATTTTAAGTATAAGTTGTCAAAGGCTTGTGAAGTCGCAAGAGCGTATCTGCACTCTACTCAGTCAAAAATAAAATTAAGGGCTGATAAAAACTCAAAGGAGAGGAGTTTTCAGCCTGGTGATAGAATTCTAGCTCTCTTGCCCATTCCACAAAATCCCATTCAGGCCAAGTATTATGGTCCGTACACGGTTGAAAGGAAAGTAAATGATTTGAATTACATCATATATACTCCTGGGAGGCGAAAACAAAAACAACTTTGCCCCATTAACATGTTAAAGGAATATATTGAGCGAGATAGCCAAGAAAATCATGCAGTTAATTTAGTTGCACCTTTCCCACTCACTGAGGATGTAAGTAAAGGAATTCAATCGGATTCTACTGATTTTGGAGTAACATATCTTTGGAATTCGGAAATTTTTAATAATCTGGACCAGAAACTTTTGCATTTGCAACAAGAAAGGAATGAACTGAAACAGTTATTATTTGAATATAAGCACTTATTTCCAGATGTACCTACAAGGACAAAAAAAAAAATTTCATGACGTTGAAATTGTGAACTCCAAACCTGTGAAACAACATCCATACAGGATGAATCCTCTCAAACAGGAATACTTGAAAAAGAAAAGTCAGTATTTTTTGGAGAATGATTTCATAGAGCCCAGTAAAAGTGACTGGAGTTCATCATGTATACTTATTCGGAAACCGGATAAAACTTTCCGTAGGTGCACTGATTATAGGAAGGTGAACAGTGTGACTAAAACAGATTCATTTCCATTACCAAGAATCGATGACTGCATTGATAAAATTGGAAATGCTAAGTATGTCACCAAGTTTGACCTTCTGAAAGGATTTTGGCAAATTTCACTAACGGAAAGGGCAAAGGAAAATTCGGCATTCGTGACTCCAGATGGACTCTCTCAATATAAAGTAATGCCGTTCGGGATGAAGGGTTCCCCAAGTACTTTTCAATGTTTGATGGATATGATTACCTCTGGTCTGGATAATTGTGATGCTTACATTGATGATGTCATCATCTACAACGACACCTGGAAAGAACATCTAGCAACAATTCGGAAATTCTTTGACAGACTCACTGATTCAAGTTTGACAATCAATTTATCTAAAAGTGAGTTTTGCCGTGCTTATGTAACATTTCTAGGACATATTGTGGGACATGGACAAGTTAAACCTATAGATGCTAAGGTCAAGGCTATCTCTGATTTCCCTGTGCCTGTCAGTAAAAAGCAACTGATGCGAATTTGGGTATGGCTGGATACTATCGGAAATTTTGTTCCAATTTTTCTAATATTGCTGAACCCCTGACAAATTTATTGAGCAAGAAAAACAAATTTCTTTGGACGGAAAAATGTCAGGAGGCTTTTGACAAGTTAAAGGCCATACTTAAAAGTGCACCACTTCATACAGCTCCAAATTTCAGTGAGCCATTTAAACTATCTGTTGATGCAAGTGATGTTGGGGTTGGAGCAGTATTGATTCAAGAAGATAGAAATGGCGTTGATCATATAGTGTGCTATTTTTCTAAGAAATTAAATAAGCACCAAAGAAATTACTCAACAATCGAGAAGGAATGTTTGGCTTTAATATTGGCATTACAACATTTTGAAGTTCAGCTCCTTCTCCGGTTATTGTGTTTAGTGATCACAACCCACCTACTTTAATCGACAAGATGAAAAACAAAAATCAAAGATTATTAAGGTGGAGTTTGTTGTTATAGGAATATAATCTTGGCATCAGACACATAAAGGGAAAAGACAATTTAATAGCAGATGCACTTTCCTTTGTATATAAATGTTATTTCATGTAACCTTTGTATAATTGATAAGAATTCTTCTTATGTAATTTTGTTTTACCTCATGTATAATTTACATATGGTAAAAAGAAAGCTTTATTATATAAATCTTTCTTTTTTCTTTATTGGGGGAAGTGTTACGTGTATGTAATTAGATTACATTTGTGTTAGTTTTAAATTTTTTATTTTTTATTTTATTTTTATTTCATTGCATGTTATTTTTATAACTTTATTCACTGGATTTGACTTTTTTCTAGAACGTTCAGTTCAGTTCTAGTAAATAATCACTATTGCTACATTATATGTTTAGCTGACCTAGTTCCTGGCCTTGGTTCTGAACTGCTAAACACTGAGTGAAAATCATTGGTCGTAATCAAGGTTATTCCTGGCTTGCGTCAGCTCTGTTGTAAACAACTTTTTAAAAAAAATTCATTTCCAGTATGGGAATGATTGATTCTTAGCTAAGGCTATACTACCCTACGTGCTATTTGACATATTATTTTACTCCATTGTTCGAGCTAAGTGACCACGTGACTGTACAACGTGATGTAAAATTGAGGGTTAGAACAGATGTTTTTAGTGTCTTCAGTCAGTCGTAAAATAATACCTTCGGAGCTCAGAGGAATTTTGTGTTGTGACCAGTTCGAGTTATTTTTTTATTTTAAATAATTTATTCACTCTGGAAAACATACAAGTGCTCTTCTTCATCAAAATTCTTGGGCAAAGACATTTATTGGAAATTATTCGGAATTCTAAAGCCGGAATATTAATTTTAGTGATTCAACAAGGAACTGTTGACACAACAACACTAAACCGGATATAGAAGACGTCATCGCCTTCCACCTTGGAACTTCATCGGGATTCGAACTTTGATTCAATTAGAACTTTTGAGTGATAGGACTTATATTTTAAAATTCTAGGATTAGTTTTTGGATTAGATTGACAAACCGTAAGTCCTTTTTCATATTTTTACCTAGTTTTCTAGGGAAATAAAATATTTTGTTAAAATTTACAAAGCTTGTTGGCTTCACTCTTTTCTTTGTTACTTTGTACGAGCCTAGTCACTGAACACTATCTCTTTTCATGTACTGTATTTTTCTTACAAAAGTTCTGAATCAATGTCTCCCTTGTTGAAAATAGCCATTGATGTACCGAATATATTATTATTATTATTATTATTATTATTATTATTATTATTATTATTGTTATTATTATTATCATCATCATCATCATCATCATCATCATCATCATCATCATTATTATTATTATTATTATTATTATTATTATTATTATTATCATCCAAGAATGATGACATTCGTAATATAGTGGCTTTTTTTCCAATGAAATTCTCTTTTCTATAGACTCGGAATGATAAAAGGTTGACTGAGGAAGTTAACACCATACTGAACGGGATTTGCATCCTGTTGAACTACTTGAAACTCGCTTGAACATCACAATTTCTGTAATTTCTTGGACAAGATATGTTGTCCAGTCTATCACTATTTCAAAAAGAAATTGTCCCTTTGGCTTGTATGTGTTTTCTTTTGGATGAAAATAAACACATTTGGTTTGTATGTGTTTCTTTTGGATGAAAAAATAAACACATTTGGTTTGTTATGTGGTTCTTTTGGATGAAAATAAACACATTTGGTTTGTATGTGTTTCTTTTGGATGAAAATGAACACATTTGTTTTGATTGTGTTTCTTCTGGATGAAAAAAAACCCACATTTTGTTTGTATGTGTTTCTTTTGGATGAAAAAACACATTTGGGTTTGTATGTGTTTCTTTTGGATGAAAATAAACATGTTTTGTTTGTATGTGTTTCTTCTGGATGAAAATAAAGAGATTTAGTTTGTGTATTTTTCTTCTGGATGAAAATATACACATACAGGATATTATGGGACGGAGTAGTATGTGTTTCTGTTGGATGAAAACATACACATACAGGATATTATGGGATGGACTAATATTGAATGCTATTACTTGACCATAGAGACATATATAGAAAAGGTAGAAACGACGGAGCAAAAGATGTTTGCTTATTAGCATAAATATCGCTGCAAATATTGCTGGCAATATTTAAGAAGGGAATTTTCATTATTCTTGCTGCAGAAGGTATTGTTGAAAGAAGTAGTAGTAAATAGTTAATTCGCTTTTGTCGGCCACACACGTAGGTAAACGTGCACAATATTTAAAATCGAAGCTGTTTAAGAGCACGTTTTTCGATGCAACGATACACTACAACATCTGCTTTGAAACAGGTAATCAAATAAAATACTCAAAGCGTAGGAGTCTGTCTGCTTTCAAATGTATAGTAATTAAGCAAAACGTAAAAGCTAACAGACACGTGAAAGGTGACGCGAAAGGACAGCCTTGCAGTAATATCAATCATTTATGCCTTCAATTTGATAGATATGAGTAAAATGGCGTACGTCAAGTGACTAATTAATCCCACCTGTCTTGATAAGGGACGCAATTGCACATTAAATTTAGTACTTGGTCACTCGATTAAAACTACAAAAATGTAAATACAAAATTAAAACATTCAATAATTGTATATATCACGTCCAAATAATTAATGTCACTAACTGATATTTGACAAGAAAAAGAAAGTAGCAATGCTAAAAAGGAAAGGAACAGGTGTGGAAAGGAAAAAGGTATCTCGTTACAAATTAGGTTTGTATTATTCCTAAACTGAAATTAACGTGAACTTTCAGCCTTTCATGCTTACAATGACTTCTAATATTATAATAGATTGTGAATTCATTTATCAATGTTCCTGGGTAAACATTTCCTTTGTTTTCGATTTCCTGGTATCTATTTTCCTAGGTATTGATTTTCGATGATTTTGCAATATATTGCATTTTCGATCTTAAATTTTTTATCTAATGGAACTGAAATTCTATTTATTCCAAAGAGGGGTAATTTTTCGTGGTTTTTAAAATTGTGGTTTGTAACAACAATGTTATCATCGAAAATGAATCTCTAACCAAACGTAATAAATTTACGGAATCTTTTTTTGTGGAACTGTATATTTTAATTCAGTCAATATGACTCAACTTGATATATATACAGATTTAATATCATTAGTTTGGTAGTATCTTCTACATGCGTAATAGTTGTAATCATCGAGTGGAGTCTCTTGCCTTAAAAATAGTCCAGGTGTACTGGCGATAGGAAGTCTGGATCATTTTTTAATTAATGTGTTTGTATACGCATTGCCAATTCTCGTTCATCGAGAACTTGTAACGGGATTTCGTGCTTCATATTAGTTTGCTTTCATTATTAAAACTTAATCTTGATTCATTTAGTCTGTCGCAATGGCTGATGACAAACGATTATAGGGGGACATGTTTTAATGTGTATGTATGGTGGCAAAGGAGTTACTGTAAAACACAGCAAAACTAGACGACTGCTTATGAAATTTTTGAAAAGCTTCGAAGTAGGATTTTGTATTTGTTTAAACTGTAATTATTGGCACAATGCTGAGAATAAGATGCTTTGAGTTACCCCAACAATTCAGAGATAGGGAAAGACATAAACACTGGTCAGTAACAGAGTTCTACAATCAGGATTCATTCTCATTTATTAGAAATAAAACAAAATTTTGAAGAAATTGCACTTCTTAGAGGATACAGAAAAAGGAATGAAAGATATGCCTCTTGCGTTTGCACTCAATATTTTTCTTTCAAAACCTGCTTTGTAAATTGCTACATATTTGCTTCATATTTGAATAATAACAACAACAACAACAACAACAACAACAACAACAATAATAATAATAATAATAATAATAATAATAATAATAATAATAATAATAATAATAATTATTATTATTATTATTATTATTATTATTATTATTATTATTATTATTGTTATCCCTTTGTTTTTAAACCCTGGTGCACTAAAATAGGCATGTCCATTCTGTCCTATATCCTCCTTTCATTTAAGGACAAAAACTCCGCTAATTGCTTTTCAACGAAATGTTGAGAAAGAAGCTTAATACCGCTAAAACCCTGGCCAGGATGGATTATCAGCGTTGTCATGTAGCGGAGTTGTTGCCCCTTGATTGATAAACCTACTCCTTTTCCATTTTGTACAATTACTACCTTCATTAAGTTTGATTCATTTGTAATGCGCTTGGTATTGGACTTTCAGCGTTATCCATCATTTTTAACCGATACATAGCCCGTGATTATTTGATGCTCCTAGATTCGTTTCTGCACAAAAAAATCCTTTCATTCCTATTGCATTTCAAGGAAAGTTGGTAGGCAGTTTATTGTTAGTAAGACACCTGATGTGTTTGATTGTCAGTGTTCTACATCATCGTTTATGGAAGGCGTAGGCCTTGACTGTTTTACACAACCATTAATCTATTTCTAAATAAATCATATTATTATGATTGCATTCAGTCAAATTTGGCACGCAGCTTCTTATTGGTAATAACTTTATATTAGTTTGTTGCCAGAGTTGTGTGACTTCGTTTAACACAGTTATTGTCCCTGATTTTTACACCCGTCACTTTTTCTGCCGCACAATAAGCTCCCTTAAATATAGTTGAATTTCAGTAACAAAAGGTGTGGAAGTTTGAAACTGAGAAGACAAGGTAGAACTTGTCAACAGTCTTAGTCACCAGTTAGCATAGTCAAGACCCTTGATTATCAGACGCACCCAGTATCATTTCTCTAGACAGATTCTTGTATTTTGCTGTTGTATTTTAAACTTATTTGGCACGTACCTTGATGCTGACGAGATTTCAGTGGAGTTTTCTTGTCGGTGTTGCGGAGTTAGATTTTCTGTCTGTACCGTGATCCTTTAATGGAGTTATGGCCCATGATTGTCGGGCTCACACTCTCCTTTCGTCGTAGTGACTTCAGCCGAACCTTATTATAGTTTTATTGTCGTCATTTAGTACAGTTACGACCGCTGAATGTTGAATTCACATAAAATCAATTTCAACACAATACCTCATGTTTAGTCGTGTTACATTTCTAGCATATTTATTATGCATCTTTATACTGATGAGACCCCTGATAGGGTCATTTGGCATATGTAACGTCCGTAGTTGTCTTTTACAAACGTACTTCATCTTCTTTACCATAAAAACATCGTCAACTTACCACTTACAACTTTTATCTGACTTACAGTAAGACCCTGTTGCTGTCTGATTTAGATTCAGTGAGTCCAAGGTTGTATTCATGTGTCTGATTTAGATTAAATGAGTCCAAGGGTTATTGATTTGTCTGATTTAGAAGAAATGAGTCCAAGCTTGTATTCATGTGTCTGATTTAGGTTAAATGAGTCCAAAGTTTATTGATTTGTCTGATTTAGATTAAATGAGTCCAAGGTTGTATTCAAGTGTCTGACTTAGAAGAAATGAGTCAAAGGTTGTATTCATGTGTCTGATTTAGATTCAATGAGTCCAAGGTTGTATTCATGTGTCTGATTTAGATTCAATGAGTCCAAGGTTGTATTCATGTGTCTGATTTAGATTCAATGAGTCCAAGGTTGTATTCATGTGTCTGATTTA
>JAECUM010074502.1:0-13551 GCA_016617855.1 Megalonaias nervosa | reverse complement strand
AAATAATGACTTAAATAATTTAAGATTAGCAAATTCATCTTCTGAATCATTAAAAAACAAAGATAAGTAGGAAAGCAAATCAGTAAAGTTTGCAGTGGAAATAGCTGAATGATTTTTTTCATATGTCTGGAAGGGGGGGGGCGTCTTAGTTTTCGTTTAGTAGAGGTATGTTAAATCATTACATAGCACACCAACAAGAGAGATATATGGAGAGTGCATTTGCGTTTGAATTTTCAGAATTGCAAACGAACAGCTTATGGGGTAAGCTCAGCAACAATGTCAGAGGTCTGAGGCCACGTTTTGTAGAGTCACTCTGGCTTATTACATATAATATGTCATTTTGATGTTGGAAATATAATCACTCTATTCAGCAGCGTCAAAGCTGCTGTGGACCTTTAATGCAGTGCTTGCTTAGCCTTTCATACTATATCGTAGAGAATATGGAATGGTGTTAGTAGTGATTCCTACGGTCCAAACATGTTTGATAAATGTCGTC
Organism: Megalonaias nervosa; assembly: GCA_016617855.1. NCBI lineage: Eukaryota > Metazoa > Mollusca > Bivalvia > Unionida > Unionidae > Megalonaias > Megalonaias nervosa. The sequence goes on along the minus strand of JAECUM010074502.1, from coordinate 13,055 downwards.
ATACATAGTAAGTTTTGTCCATTCTATACCATTAAGAAAGCCTTTATTGCGATAATCTTGCTCGATATCTTCTGCAGCCCATGCTCGTCTTCTTCGACATTACCATCCTACCCGTTACTTATCCTACGGAAGGGTGGACCTTTAATCCATATCTGTTAAGATCATACAGACGTCGATATCCTTACTATTTCAATGCTTTTTGAAAGAGTTTGGTAAAATCAACAATTCTCTAAGATGCCAACCAAGAGACACAGGATTGTGAATTAAATCCCATAAACATAATTGTGCTATCACAACTCCAAACGCATATAACGTTCAGAACACACCTAAAATAGTCATGAATATTCTGATGCTCCATTAATAACAAGTAATATTCCAACATTCTTGAATGTTCTGTTGTAATCCAGAATGACTTCCAATGATTTATTAACAGTCATAAAACATTATTGAATGCGAATGAGAACGAGTACATAGTAAAACCAATGAATGGTAGCTCCGGATGCCTAAGTGGTTAGAGCATTCGCGTCAACACACACACACACACACACACACACACACACACACACACACACACACACACACATCCAATGAATGATTCCTACAAATAATTCGTCTCCAATTATATCTGCCAACTTGTCTGACGCGTTTTAGTCGCCCACCTAGGAATATTACTGATATTATAGGAGGAGAGAATTGTCGAAATGACTGATTGCATGATGTAACCTTCTTTTCCAGATTGTTCACAGTTTCTCTTTTCTGCACATGCAACATAAATACATCTGTTGCATCTCTTCTACCAAAAATTTGTGTCGGGGTCAAATGTTTGCATCTTGTAAATGATTTCTTGAAAGTTTCCAATCAATTATAATTACTCAAGTGATTATAACATCTTTTTGTACATGTATGATGACAAAAACAGACGTTTTCACCCAAGAAGACGACTTAATATTGTTTTATGTCTTGGACCTTTCGAGGGAACGTAGGTAATGACGCCATATTTCTTGTATAATTGCAATCTATTCGGTATACACGCTACATACAATCATCGTGATATGCGATGGAAGCAGTTTGTAATCGGTTAAGATGAAAATTGGAGCTCTATTGAATATTGTAGGGAAAATAAACAATCTAACACCTATCATGAAGGATGTAAGCAGAATGGAAACAAAGCATGCTTATAACCGCGACGGAGGAAGCTGAATTTCACATCTGTATGAAACGTTTTTCACGGCTGATGAAAACGATGGATAGTTTCTACCGCTGGTCGATAAACTGATACAAAAATGTGTTGCAGCTATTGTGAACTACACAAATGCTTATTGTTAAGTACACAAAGGGTAGAGAATACTTTACATATAAATTCTTAAAATCGAAGACTCTATTCTCATTTAATTATTTTGAAGGTCGATTTGGTACTATGTTAAAAGTTTGAGAAAGTGATCCAGTTTTTAAACTCAGCAAAAGTCTCCATGTAAGTGTTATAGCATAGGGACAAGATTGTCACGGAATTGCGTAAATCCCTCTGGTTAGTAAATGCATGTACTCGAGTTTCGTTTTGTGTACAACGATACCCGAGGGTGAGTTATGTATATTGTACATTATCTAGAAACAATGAGTTCGGTTCATCCTATGCAGCACGTGCGAAGTGCTTTCGATGGGAAAACCCAAACACTTCCAGCTCACAGACGATGTAGGCTGCGTCGTCTAACCGTAAGGCGATATCATCACATTACGGAACGTCTTTTCAGTAAGCAGTCTACTTAGGGACTTGCACATCTTCAGCTGTAGTGGTATGTAAGTTATTTAATAATTTCTTATGTATATTTATTTCTTATGTATATTGTAAGTTATATCTGTTGTACTACCACGTTTATTTTTGTATATTTTCTATGTAGCTTCGGCTTGCGTGGTATAATGTAAATATTTCCTATTTGTGTTTGTGACTTAGCACGAGATTTATATTAGCAGTATAAAGTTGCATTTTATTAAGAAACGTTTAGTACCATAGGAATCTTATCGGACACAGGTTCAATTCTGAACCTGATTATTGTTTTGCAATGTTGGGCCGATAATGTAATTTGTTTACCTTACCGTATATAACGTCATTACGTGTTATTGTATATACCCGTGCATGCATAGTGCACGGTGTTAGATGTATTTTTCAACTGATCAGAGTGATCCATGCTGATTGTAGTCAGCGTGGTACCAGCTGTAGAGCTAACCACAGAAGTTAACCTAGCAGCCGTAGAGCTGAGTAAACAGTGTTGCTGGTCGAGTAGTAGGTGATCGGGAGTTGCTGACCGAATTGGTGGGCGCTGATTAATTGATTGACAAAGGAATTGAATGGTGGTCGTTGACTACCTATAATGCTCATTGCCTGATTGACCAGTGTGACTGTTAGCCAAGTATGATATTGACGGAGTGTTCTGTGTTACTCCATGCATGTAATCTTTTAGCCGTGGGCTAATTTTGGAGTTTGTTATAACCTGTGTTTTGGGAGTGTAAAGATATTTTGTATGATATCTGTCTTATCAATTCATCATTTTACTATTTGAGTAAAATACGTCAGTTTTCATTATTTGAGTGAATACATCATTTTTACTATAGAGTAAAACACAACATTCTTTTCATCGTATGAAATTACCGTGAATTGCTGACCTTTGTCCTTGTACTGTGTAAGGTCATTTATTTGTATTGATATTTGTTGCATTGTTAGGTTCGTGCCGATTATGTTAATTTGTCCAATATTTGGATTATATAAACGCACGATTTAATCATAATTCTTTTCTCAATCAAGTCATACATCAATAAATATTGTACTTGTATCACCATCAAAAGTGTTCTGTTATAAATCCGAAATCCACCTCGGTTATCTTGTTACAAAGATATCTTTCATATATAACAACGCTACATATAAAAAGTCTGTAACGTTTTAAAACAAACACTTCGAGAACGTCATCTCGCCTTATGAAAAAGTGAAGATTAATTAGGCTTGCTATGATTTCACGCCACACCCTCACCACATTTGTTTGAATGTTATGAATCAAAGTAAAAATGGATTTTATATAATTTCTTACTTCAGAGAGGACAGTGTTAACTTATACACATGCTTAATGTGCATGGTCAATTTTGGTTACACACCTTTAACAAGTTGTTTTAGAAGGAGTCTCATAACATGATAATCTGAAGAACGGGGAATTATGGAAATGTTTGAAGAAGAATAGAATTGTGACAACTGGCAGAATATAATATTTCTAATTGTCACGTTGGTATAGGGATAACCCAAAGTCCTGCAACACGTATGAATTTGAAAATAATTTTATCTTTTTAAGTCGATTTTCTCCACAAATATTAAAAGCAAAGCTCCTACTTAGTTTGGATGGTACTTACCCAATTAGTATATGTTTAATTAGTACAGGCATCTCCCACAGCCAGTACAAAATAATCTGAATCTTGTTTACAGACAAGTTGTTTCAGATAGCATAAACAGTGACACAAAACAATATTGTTCTCACATTGACAGTTATTAGAGAGGTGATTGGAATAAACGTCACCATTTTCAAGTTGTTATATTATTCTACTTCTGTTCTATAATTTTGTTGTTCTGGATATATTTTATACTTCACTAGACGTTTGTTACATTCAGGATGTAATTCAATATATAAGCTTTATTATTTGGAAACATCAAGGTAAATTGCACCTGTAACGTCCTTATTTGTATGGCTCAGATGACGATAATTATTAAAATTCGTCTCAAATATATTCAGACACTAATGCAAAATGTTGATTTAAGGGCCGATATACGGAAAAGGAAAATCACGATTTATGGTATGTTATGCTATATTATAACGTATAAGGCAATAAAGCAAAAAAAAAAAAAAAAAAAAAACGATGAAGATTTTTATCATTATACATGACCTTTCTGGAATACGGTTTCTTTGCAATTATATACGCAATAAGTTTTTAATCACAAATGCTTCATTGCGCTGTTTCATAAGTAATATGCTCGTAAAATATGTACAACGAAACTTGTGCTTGAAAGGTTAAGTGAAAACCCCAGTAGTATGGAATAATTTCTTGTAAATTGAAGCAAACTCGCTTAAGGTCATTTTTTTATCATCGTCCGTTCTATTGACGTACCTAACGTACAACACAGGAGAATTGATATTATACAAATATCTGAAACCTACTTGCTTGGTTGTAATATTATTTTGATGGCACCTAGTCATTACATAAAAATGATTTTTTTCAACGTGAGGTGAAGGTATAAAAAGAGGCAGAAAGTGAATTTGGTCTAAATATGGAGTTATAGGACGCCTTCAAGAAAATATATTTTCTGAATGGAAAATATGACTTCCAGAGATAATACAGCCAAAGTGACGATACCACTTTTATCGCCATTGTGGTGATAATAATATGTGTTCACACGGATACATTTCAATATCTGATTCCAGCTGGAAAACTTTTGAAACGGAAACTGTAGTGAATAAAATGTCCCATTACTATTGAATTCAAGTCTTATACTTCGAATATATTCAGCCGGAGAATCAAAGTAAACGTCTGCTGTAATTTTCTATTTGACATGTCTATCACATTGGCACACAGTGTTATTGTTCCCTGTATCTCTACACGAGCAATTCGTTGTACACATGCTCGATATGACTTTGACTAGCATTGGTAACAAAGTCAAAACACATCACAACATAGAGCCAGTCCTCAGTGTTAGATGAGAAGATATGTCCTAAAAAATATAAGGTACTGAAGGCATTAACTAATCAAATATCGTGAAACATTCAAGTAATTAATATGGCAGTGACAAGAATCGATAGAAGGATGGACCAATGATTATTGACTCTTTGTGTTATAATGTCAATGTAACCGAACCAACAAAGGATTTCTTCCGCCTCGATATCATTTTATTGCTGGTCAATGTCAAACTGTGCAAACGATTTAATTCCACCTCAAAGATGTTACCTATCCCTGTACACATTATTTGAGAATAAACTTCATGTAAAAGCGAGGAAAACAGTTGTGGAGAAAACACACATTGACCACTATTTACTGACATAAAACATGTGTAGATTAAATGGATGCTTTTGGAAATGAAATAATAAACTTAATGTTATACCAGGCACACATTAATTGTTGTTTCGCTTACGATGCACTTCTAAAGTAGGTGATAATAGTAACTTTCAATCAATACAAAATATATGTGTTAAAACTTCTCACATTGCAAATAATCGCAGCAGCTGAGTTCTTTTCAAGAAAATTCTAGCTTGAGAAAGCATTAAAAATATTTCTTTATCTTCTACAATAGCTCCAAAGATTGTATTCATATTGATTCTCATGGGGAACAGTCTACATCTAGAACAATGCATTTGATCATCAATGTAACTTATACTATCCAATATAAAAATACAAACTGCTACAAAATAGTACGCTAGATGATTTCATGACGGGGACTTACGTATAATGCTACTAAACAAATGTCGATTAAGTTACATCTCCCGCTAGATTTTGTAAAAGGTCGCTACCTTGGGTCTAAACGTAAAACTTTACCTGAATAGCAAACCAGTTCCTTATAAACGAAGACAACTTTGGAGGTTATTGAATATTGTCGGGAAAATAAACAATTAATATCCTATCATGAAGGATGTAAGCAGCACAGAATGGAAACAAAGCAAGCTTATCACCGCGACGGAGGAAGCTGAATATCACATCTATATAAATAGTATTTCAGGGCTGACGAAGACCATGGATAGTTTCTACCGCTAGTCGATAAACTGATAAAACATTGTGTTACAGTTATTATGAACTACACAAATACCTATTGATAAATACACAAATGGGACAGAATACTTTACGTTTAAATTCTTAAAATCTCACGCTTTATTCTCATTTAATTATTTTGAAGGTCGATTTGATACTATGCTAAAAGAATGAGAAAGTGATCCAGTTTTTCAACGCACCTAACGTCTCCATATTAGTGTTATAGCATATATAGAAGATATCTTTCATATAAAACAACAACACATATAAGTCAGTAACGTATTAACACAAACGCTTAGAGAACGTCATCTCGCCTTATTAAAAAGTGAAGTTTAATTCGTCTTACTATGATTTCACGCCACACCCTCCCCACATTTGTTGGAATACATTACATTATGAATGAAAGTAAAAATGTCTTTTATGTAATTTCTTACTTCAGAGAGGAAAGTGTTTAGTTAGAGATATGCTTAATGTTCATGGTCAATTTTGGTTACACATCTTTAGCAAGTTGTTTTAGAATGTGTCTCATAACATGATAATCTGAAGAGTGAGAAATTATGGAAATGTTTTAAGAAGAATACAAACTATGACAACTGGCAATATATAATAATTCTAAACATCACACAATGTTGATTTAAGAGCCTATATACGGAAACTTCTAATCAGGATTTTTGTTATGTTATATTATAGCGTATAAGGCAATAAAGCAAAAAAGACGATGAAGATTTGTATCATCGTACACGATTTTTCTGATATATTGTTCCTTTTGCCATTATAAGCACAGTACGTTTTCAGGCACAAATGCTTCATTGCGCTGTTTCATAAGCTACATTCTCGTAAAATATGTACAACGAAACCTGTCCTTGAAAGGTAGTTGAGTGAAACGAGAGAGACGGATCACTGTTTGATTATTAGTTTCTTTTTGCATCAATATTTCTATAAGTTAATCTATCTACCTATAAATTTATTAGTTTACAAAAGTATTATCTTTTAGAACCCTGTTGGCATTGCTTTCCTGGTTGACTGTCATATTTTGTTAGATATCATTTATATGAACTCATCCTGCATACTAATTCTTTCTCTCTCAGACTACAATGGAAAATGTATTTGTTCTAATCAAAGAAAAAGTATTGAAAAGTTTATGCACAAGTTCTCAACATTTTTGAAACTTCTTAACTTACATTCACCTATCTTGACACATGTAAACGGGATATCTTCTCGTGTTTTTTTGTTTTGTTTTGTTGTTTTATACTTTTTATTGGCTAAACCTTGATTATACTTCAGTATGGTAAATGCATGGGAGCGAAATATAGCATATTAGAGCCTCTGGTAAAATCATGTCTGCGATACTCATAAATTTGTCTTGATTTTCACTCGAGCTTTAACAGACCTTTTCTTTAGCATTTCGAATATTTGCTTAAGATTTTGGCATAGGAAGCTATTACATATATGACTCTGTAATCCAGGAAAATATTTACCTGAATGAATCATTTCCATGATTTTTTGATAAGGATATATCATATATATTATTGTGATATATTAATATTTACAATTTTCTACCGGTGAAGTCATAAGTCACTTTGATATGCTGCCATTGTTGTATCTGTATGCACATTATATATGGTAGTAGGGGTTTAAGGTATTCTATATCACAACAGATACAAAGAGCTTGACATCGGGAAGAATAGGGATAAGTATTTGATTTAACCAATGTATTAGGTTTAGTCTTGGTGTTGTATATTTCTTGCAATTAAAAATATACTGATAGGCAGTCTCATCAGTTTGAAACTTAAAGCACTGTTTCTTATCCTAATAAGAATAATTGATGATTCCATTTTACCCGTATACTATATAGTGTGACATAATTATGTGTAGTAGAAACTGTTACGCCGATGCCTTACTGGATGCAGCAAAGTGTTCCAACTTTATAATGTAGAGGCTTTATAAAAATTTCCAGAGATTTCAGATCTAGTTATATTCCTTTCGAAAGCTTCTTCTGATTTGTAACATTATACAATGGGTAGTTTTTATTATGCAACATGGCGAAAACTAATAACGAACAAAGGCTAAAGAATAGGTAGTTAATCTTTAATGCGCTGTCTCAGATAGGGTAATCTATTTTGTTTTCTTGTCGTAACTATATTTAATGTTGCTATGCATATTTGTGATTTTTGTAAAGATTAATAATGACTGTAAATTGTGTTACGACCATGTACTTTAATTACTTGTGTGTTTAAATCTGAATTCTTTTTATTTCATTTTTGTATCATTATATTTTATTATGATGATGATTATGTTCACAGGATCTGATATTTTTTGAAAGAAACATCGTGTTTATTTAGAACGTAAATATGACTCTCGGTTTTCGTAAGTTTTTCTTGTTAGATTGCCGGGTGGATAAACAGCCGGCATAAACGACTGGTTATTGGTCAAAAGTCATTTCCTGATCTACGTGACATTGCATTGTTTATTGCGAAATAGCCACGCGCTCTGCGTGCGTGTGCATGAAATGACGTCTTTGGTTCGTTTTATAAGCACTTAGGTCCCTGTGAAATAGTCAGAGCTGTTCTTATACCTTGAGAAGAAGGTATTATTTTTCTTGTGCTGGAAAGAGTTTATTTTTCTTTTAAATCTGTAGAGCTTGAAATGTGTATTGTTATAGATGACAGCTATAGGAGTTCATCTACTTTTTAAATAATAATATATTTTTCCCTGGAGAACTACACAAGTGGTTTAGGACAAAGACATTCAGTGAAATTGATTCCAAAATGGAACAGTACAGTACAAATTGTGGTTCAACGTGAAATTCCGGATATTTGTGTAAAGACTTCACTGACGTCATCGTCCTCCATCTTGGAACGTCATCAAGATTCGAACCTGGATTCAGTTAAGATTATTTAGTGATAGGACTTGAATTTTTTCAGTACTAGGATAAATGTTTGGATTTTCTTCACAAACCGTAAGTCCTGTATCATATTTTCACCTTTTCACCGTGTTTTCTAGGGAAATAAATTATTTTGTTAAAACTTACAAAGCTTGTTGCCTTCACTCTTTTCTTTTGTTACTTTGAAACGAGCCGATACGTAACAAAAAGAAAATTGGGGGCTCGTCCGGGATATTTGAATTTGGCTAAAATATTTCAGAAAATTGTTTTTTGAAATTTACATTCCCCTAGTTTTAAATCCCATGTTCTATTTCCTACTTTGCTTGACATCTTAAGGGAAAACAACAGGCTTTCATTCACAATATCATAAAAAGTATTAAAGTTTTTGAATTTTACTCAGGAGTGTTCAGTAATTTTGAAAATGGAAGCACAGCTAAAAAAAGTTGGATTTAGAGATAAGACAGAATGAATGTGAGCTAGAAGAAATGCAGAGGGAAGCAAGAGAGAAAGACAAACAAAGGCAGAAATAAAGGGAAGCAGTGCATTTGCAAATTAAAAAAGAAACGGAAGAAATGCAAAGGGAATCTGAAGAAAGACAGAGAGAAAGACAAAGGCAATTTCAAGAGTTCAAGACCTGCACTCCTAATGAAATTAAAACTTATCTTGAAGATCATGTGATCAAAACCTTGGAAAATGCTGCTGTTGCTGCTGATATGTATTATTTAACTCATAAAGTTCCGGGGCTAAGCAAATCTTTCACTCAGCAATCTACTGATAGGACGGTATTTCAGCCAAATACGACTCCTCCTAAAATTCAATCTGGCACAGCTTCTAAAAATCAAGCTTCTGATAAACTTGATTCAAAATTCTTGTCTATTCCTACATGTACCTATTACAAGGAAAAAGGACACGTCATTTCTGATTGCTTCAAATTGAAATATAGGCATCAGAATCAAGATAGACCTATCCCAAATGCTCTTACTTCTAAAAGGTCAAGGTCACGGTCATGTATTGAAAGCAATACATTTGTTGGGCCTCAAAACCCCAGTCTGATTGTATTATGGAGAATTATGAACCATTCATGTCACAGGGTTCTATATCACGCTTGGGCGATTTGGCCAATCCTATCTCTATTCAAACTTTAAGGGATACAGGAGCTTGTCAGAGTCTTTTATTGTCAGGTATTTTGCCTTTTTCTGAGGAGTCCTGTTCTAATGAGAGTGTTCTCATTCAGGGAGTAGAGTGCGGCTTTGTTAATGTTCATCTCCATTCTGTAAATGTGTCATCAGACTTAGTTTCAGGACCTGTGACAGTCGGTATAGTGTATAATTTACCCGTTGAGGGCATTCGTTTGTTGCTAGACAACGATCTAGCTGGAGACAAGGTTGTGGTTAATCCACTTGTACCTGACAAGCCTTCCTTGGATCAGACGGTTGATCCTATTGAAAAAGAAATCCTTAATTTATACCCAGCTTGTGCACTTACCAGAGCTATGGCAAAGAAAGCTCTTGAGAATGATTTTGATAAGGAAGGTATTCCTTTAACTGACACATGTATTGGTCAGGCTTTTGATCAGGTCACTTTCATTTCTAATTTGGATGAATCAAAAGGTATTGATCACAGTGATCCTCTTTTAAATACTCATTCTCTTTTATCTGATCAAGGTGAGAAACGACAATCACTTGTCGTCGAACAAGAAAAATATCCTGAGATCTCCTGTTTGTTTCAGAGGGCCATTAGTGAAAATGAAGCTATTGAAGAACCTGTCTGTTACTTCCTTAAAAATGGAGTTCTTGTGAGAAAATGGAGACCTCCCGATGTACCTGCTGGGGACGAATGGTCAGTGAACTATCAAATTGTAGTTCCAAAATCTTACAGACAGGAAATACTTAGTTTGGTCCATGAAACTCCTCTGGCTGGTCATTTAGGGATAAATAAAACGTATCACAAGATCTTGACTCACTTTTATTGGCCAAAAATCAAAAGTGATGTTTGTAAGTTCTGTAGATCTTGTCATACTTGTCAAATGGTAGGAAAACCCAACCAGAAGATGCCTAAGGCTCATTTGCAACCTATTCCTGCATTTGAAGAAACATTCAGTAGAATTATGGTAGACTGAGTTGGTCCCTTACCTAAGACCAAGTCAGGCAACCAACATTTGTTGAGCATTATGTGTGCGTCAACAAGATTACCAGAGGCAATTCCTTTGAGGAATATTAAAACCAAAAACATACTAAAAGCTTTAATAAAGTTTTCTACTCAATTTGGCATTCTCAAATCTGTCCAATCAGGCCAAAGGTCAAATTTCATGTCTGGACTTTTCCCGCTTGTTATACTTGAATTTGGCACTCAGCAATTCAAATCAAAAGTGAAAATATAGTTTCACAAACCTTTACTTGAGAGAATGTTTAAGTCCTGTAATAAAGTTAATTCTCTCTTGCCCATTCTTCAAAATTTCCTTCAAATTAGATTCTACGGCCCTTACAAAGTAAAGAAGAAAATGAATGAGTTAAACTATAACAATAGTACTCTGATCTAAATAAATATAGTACTAGGATATTGCAAGAGATAGCCAAGTAAATTATACAATTAATTTAGTTGTACCTGTCCCACCAACTGAGGATTCTAGTGAAGGAATTCAGTCGAATTCTACTGATCTTGGAACAACAAATCTTCGGAATTCGGAAATTATGGAAAATTTAGACCAGAAACTTTCTCATTTACAACAAGAACAAGATGAACTTAAACAATTATTGTATGAATATGAGCACTTGTTTCCAGACGTACTTACAAGGACAAACACAATTTTTCATGAAGTTGAAATTGTAGATTCAAAACGCATGAAACAACACCCATATAGGATGAACCCTCTCAAACAGGAATAATTGGAAAAGAAGATTCAGTATTTACTGGAAAATGATTTTAAAGAACCCAGTAAGAGTGATTGGAATTCATTGTGTATGCTTGTTTCGAAACCGGATAAAACTTTCCGAATGTGTACTGATTATAGGAAGGAGAAGAGTGTGACAAAAACAGATTCATTTCCATTACTAATAATCGATGACGGTATCGCCAAAATTGGAAATGCCAAATACGTCACAAAATTCGACCTTCTGAAAGGATTTTGGCAAATTCCACTAACGGACAGAGCAAAAGAAATTTCGGCATTTGTGACTCCAGATGGACTCTACCAATATAAAGTAATGTCATTTGGGATGAAAGGTTCTCCAAGTACTTTTCAACGCCTTATGAATATGATTACTTCTGGTCTAGACAAATGTGATGCTTATATTGATGATGTCATCATCTACAATAACACCTGGAAATAACTTCTAGCCACGATTCGGAAATTCTTGGACAGACTCACTGATGCAAATTTGACTATTAATTTATCTAAAAGTGAGTTTTGCCGTGCTTGTGTTACTTTTCTAGGACATGTTGTGGGACATGGTCAAGTTAAATCTATAGATGCTAAGGTCAAGCTATCTCTGAATTTCCTGTGCCTGTTAATAAAAAGCAGCTGATGCGATTTTTGGGTATGGCTGGGTACTATCGCAAATTTTGTTCTAACTTCTCTAATATTGTTGAACCTCTGACAAACTTGTTGAGAAAGAAAAACAAGTTCCTTTGGACTGAATAAAGTCAAGAGGCTTTTGATAGGTTAAAGGCCATACTTAAAAGTGCACCAGTTTTAACAGCTCCAGATTTCAGTCAACCAATTATCTGTAGATGCAAGTGATGTTGGGGTTGGAGTAGTATTGATTCAAGATGATAGAAATGGTGTAGAATATCCAGTGTGCTATTTCTCTAAGAAATTAAATAAGCACCAAAGAAACTACTCAACAATCGAGAAGTTATGCTTGGCTTTAATGCTGGCATTACAGCGTTTTGAAGTTTACATCAGCTCAGCTCCTTCTTCGGTTGTTGTGTTTAGTGATCACAACCCCCTTACATTCATCAACAGGGTGAAAAATAAAAATCAAAGACTATTAAGGTCGAGTTTATTTTTGCAAGAATACAATCTTGACATCAGGCACAAAGAAAAAGACAATTTAATTGCAGATGCACTTTCCCGTGTATAGAAATATTATTTTCGTATGCACCTTTGTATAGTTCATAGGAGTTCTTCCTATGTAATTGATTTACCTCATGTATAGTTTAAATCTGGAAAAAAAAAAAAGCTTTCTCACATAAATCTTTCTTTTTTTTCTTTATGGGGGAACGTATTACGACCAAGTAGTTTAATTACTCGTGTGTTAGAATTTGAATTCTTTTTATTTCATTTTTGTATCATTATATTTTATTATGATGATGATTATGTTCACAGGATCTGATATTTTTTGAAAGAAACATCGTGTTTATTTAGAACGTAAATATGACTCTCGGCTTTCGTAAGTTTTTT
>JAECUM010074499.1:0-18744 GCA_016617855.1 Megalonaias nervosa | reverse complement strand
AACAGCCATTTATCAACTATAAAACAAACCATTTGCATTGGAGATCAACCAGTTATCTACTATCCAACATCCACACTATACCATCACTACGCAGTCCGGATTGACACTCACAGTTATCTAGTATTCTCAACACAGGGATCTACTATCTAGAACTGATTTACCAAATATCTAACACTCAGTCTATTCCATCAACACGCCGTTGGAGTAACCTGGACCCAGTCATCAACCGATAAACACCTCTCACTTAAGATTAAAAATCCCACATTGCCTATCCAATATTTCGCACCTATAACCAAGGGAATGATGTTAAAAACAGAGAATGAAATGATACATTATATCTTTCAATTGTTTGATTTTCGTTTAATTTTATTTCAATTTTTATTTTCAATTTTGGCTTATCGATTTCAATTTTTGAGTTTTCATTTCCACTTTTGATTTAAACTTTGCATTTTAAATTTCATTTTTAATTTTAATTTTTAATTTTTTTTTACTAACATTTCGTATTTTGTATTTCATCGTCAAGGTACCTTTCATTTTCACTTTTCAATTTATTTTGCAAGTCCAAAAGAATAGCGTGTTCCGAATAAATTCCAGGTATTGAATGTGCCAATTTACCAATAGCCTTGAATATGCTGAAGTACCAACAGTCTCGATGTATCACAATGGCCTAGTCCAGAACGTCTTTGAATGAAATAATAATAATCTCAAAATATTGTTTAGTTCAAACAGTCTTGTGAGCACTTTGTAATTCCAATAAATAGTTTATATAAATGATTCCTCTCATATTTAATCTAAACACAACATAAAATACTTATGTAGACTAAAGATAAAACAAGAACAGTAAATAAAAATAGGAAGAGGAATAATTTTTTTCTTCTCCCCTTATATAAAATCTCAGCGTCTCTATCACGATTTTGTGTTGCAATTCATCCTCAAATGACATACTGCACAATACATCCACACGTCGTATTTCAAAATACTCAATCATACCATTGGAAAACAACCCCAAACTGTTTACAGTTTGATTATCAAGGCTGTAGACAGCCTATTGTCTGCTTCATTATCCCAAAATAGAATCTACCATCATGAATATATATATATATATATATATATATATATATATATATATATATATATATATATATACATAGCATATATATATATATATATATATATATATATATATATATATATATATAAAAAGCATTATAATAACAGGACAGAAAATTTTAAACGTTATCAGAGCAATGTCCCTCAATAAAACTGACTCTAACAATATTCAAAATGGTGCAGCTCCACCAGTTATAAGACCTTTATGTATTGTATTCAAAAAAATCTCTTAATGGGAAAAAGTTCCCTGTTCTTTGGAAATAAGCAGTAGTATTAACAATATACTAGAAATATAAAAGAAATGAACCCGCTAATTACAGACCCATTTCTTTACTTATTTTGTTCAAACAAATTCATTGAAGGGGTAATCTTTTTTACATGACTGTGTACATTTTTTGGATGAAAATTATCTTATTTGCAAATATCAGTAGGGCATTCTTCCAGATCAGTCAGCCGTGTACCAACTGATAGATTCGTATGAGTTTATTTGTGATGCTTTCGATAGTGCAGAAGACATGTATGAAATATTTTCGGACGTAGAGTCTGGTGTAAAGGTCTTATCAATAATCTTAAATTCTATGCGATAGAATCAGATCTCAAAGATTGGTTCACCATTTATCTTCCCAATGGAACACAAATTTGTTGTTGCGCAAACCCCAGAATCTACAATTCTGTTTAAGCTGGAGTGACGCAAGGTTCAGTTCAAGGACCGCTATTGATTCTTGCATACATCTGTAAAATTAGGACAATCGGCTTAGTTTCGCTACAAATTTTGCCCCCCCCCCCCCTTTCTCTTTCTCTCTCTCTCTCTCTCTCTCTCTCTCTCTCAAATACATAAATGTGGATTTCATTTCAGATCTGCGATACCCTCAATAAATTGAAAATAACCAAAAACCGAAAATAATACTATATTTTTAACATGGAAAAAACAGGTGTCATATATACAAACATAGGGACACATTTACCATATTTCTACTGACTCATTTTGTTTTTGTTAATGGTCCGACGGATGTGATTGTATAACTGACAAGGGATCTCAATATACTGAAGGAAGAACTCGAGTGGGCGTCTTTATCACAAACACAAGTTTTCAACTAAAGGACTTAGGTCAGTGAGACAGCAAAACACAAAGCAAATGCCATCTTTCCATGATTTGGTTGATATAACTGTGACGAGTTAATACCTGTCGCTTAGAATAAGGGATTATTTATGCAGAGTTTGCCTTTTTTAAAGTATTATACTGTAATAAATCTAAATATTATTTAAAACTATTATAATGTTTGAATAAAATTAGAAAAACCGAGAGATCAAATTTGGTCCTGGATGTAATTTGTTCAAAACAAATAAACATAGCAGTAATGCAATCTTTTGAGAAATTATAATAGGTGTAAACAAAAAATCTCTGGAAGAAATGCTTCTAGAAATTTTGAAATCTTGTATTTAGATTCCGAGGTGAATGGAATTACAATCAGTTCGACAGCGAAAAACCATAGGGTCAAAACCCCATGAATTTGTTTTCATTGACACGCTTATGAAAGCGAACCCGTGGATTGTAATTCGTGAAGGTTACCAACAGGTGCCCATGTAATAGGATAGTTATGAGGGGTAAAAGACTGAATCTATATCAGTAACCGACATAACTGTTATGATAAACTACTAATATAAAAGTCTTTTGTGATTTGACGTAAAAATACAATGCAGGATGTTTTAGTTCAAGAATATTATTGAGCTCTTTTAATTCCAGTGAATAATAATCTGTATAAATAACCACTCAATTTAAAGAGCTGAACACAACAATAAGAATGATTTTGCTTCGGATGTTAAACCAAGAATGAATAATCCTTATATAAATAAGATTAGATACACCTCTGCTTGACCTAGGTCGCAGTTATCATTTTCTGGAAATACTCTGACAGCTGAATGGGAAGTTTCCATTCTGGAAGATTCTAAGGTCAAAATCAAGACTATCTTTAATTCAACCAAAGTAAACATCTTTACAAATAATAATGATCCGAATATTTAATCCACAATCACATATAAATATTAGCTATGTGTTATTTTGCTTAAAAATAAATGTACACCATTAACTTGATTTTGGACGAATGTCAAGTACAAAATACAGATATACATAGCATATAATCAAGGTGAAAACTAACAAACAATACATATTAAATAAATATAACAATATCTTAAACTAAATTTTGACTGTTCTATATAAATTTGTATCTATCGGCACAGTACCTTCTTGTTATACCAGAAAGCTCGGTGTTTTTACCTTCCAGATATCTGCAGATATTATTACATTTAAGGGAAACTTTCCATGTTACCGGCGGACACGTTTTAAATTCACCTATCCCAGAAAAATATATTTCGTTTTTTCTTGTAAACAACTTGTCATCCCTCCTGTTTCTTTTGTATTATGACAAAAACGAAAACTTAAAATATTTTTCTTACTGTAATGAAAATTTTATAAATCGGATAGTGTTACTGAAGACGAGTATCGTCTTATATAGCATAATTTGCTTCTTGGAAATATATTTCTAAACTTAAAAAAAAAGAACAACATCTAGTCATTAATCAGTTTTTGTTGGGGTGGGTCTTTTTAGGAGGTGTCTGGAGTAGTTTTACTGACTTCTTATTTTTCTTATATGGTATAATCTGCTTCTTGGATATACATCTCTAAATTTTAAAAAATCATCTAGTCATTTGATCAGTTCTTGCTGCTCTTTTAATGGGAGTATGTGAATCACAGAGATGCCATAAAATAAAACTGATTCTATCAGTCGATAGAAAGCTTAATCCTATATCAAGTACGATACCTAAGGGTATTTACGTGAAATGAAACATTCATAGACCAGTCAACGTGTCCGGTTACAGGGAGGCTTATCAATTAATATTCCATGATTGTATTTTACTTAATGACATTCCAGATTGACAAACATGACCACGTTTATTCCAACATGAGAACATGTTTGTCCATTACTAGCTGATATATCACCTAACTGATGGCAATCCAAATTATTATGCAGCTATCCTCCCCTAGAATCCATATAAATTTCAACGTTATCGTGACTATTGTGTTTCTTTAGCGTCATCTATTTTATCAGTGATGAGCTCTACAAATAATTGTAGATCGCACATATTTCCAGCAAAGTCTGTGGAAAATGGAACCAATAAGTATGCCTTACCCAAGTAAAACTAAATTCCATATCACGTGAAAATCTCTAACGATAAATAAATTGTACATACTGATAAAAATAAAGAACGCTTTGTAATGTTCATGATAATAAGCTGCGAGATTGAAGTATGAATTTTATACAATCATGCTTTAAAAGGAATGACACTCCGTCCCCTTTGACTATGAATTTCTGTATGATAATGATTACAATGAATGCTATTCAGTCCATTTTGAGAATCAATTTGTACAAACATGGTGAAAAGAATGCTATTTGAGTCCCATTTGAGTATAAATTTGTATAAAAATGGTTACAAAATACATTTCAGTCCCATTTGAGTATGAATTTGTACAAGCATGGCTACAAAAAATGCAATCCAGTCCTTTTTGAGAATGAATTTTTATCAATATAGTTAAAAAGAATGCTATTTCAGTCCCATTTGAGTACGAATTCGTATAAGCATGGTTAAAAAGAATGTTATTTCAGTCCCCTTTGATAATGAATTTTATTACGACTCTATGGTCTTAAACTAAGTAATAGAAAAGACCGAAAACCAACAAATTTTGTAAAATTCAACAAAAAATTAATTTTTTTTTCTGGAATACAAAGTGAAGATTTAATAAGAACTTACAGATTGCGAATGAAATCCCAAATAGTCCAAAATCACCGGTTATTATCATCAAGTTCTAATTAAATTCCAGTTGTATTCGAAATAAGATCCATCACTGAATTATTGATGTGCCGGTAGTAGCCTGAGACGTGGAGATGTGCCAACGGTCTTTTGATAAACCACAATAACATAATCCAAGATTTCCTTGTCTGAATTCACTATAATTTCAAGTTAGTATTTCTTTACAAGAATATTATTGAAGGGTACTTTATATCTCGGCAAATGATTTTGCATCAATATCTTACATCAAGAAAGATTCATTTCTCAGGTAAACAAGATTAAAAAGCCCTGTACTTGACCTAGGTCACAATTATGATTTTCTGGAAATACTATGACTTAATGGCATTTCCTATTCTAAAACATTCTAAGTTCTAAACAAGATAAAATCTGATACTAAAATTAAAATAAAGAATATGGTAAACATAATGTCCTTGACCCAGACTAAGATAATGATCCTAATATTTAACTCACACTGCTAAAGAAATATTTGCTATGTATTATTTGTTTACAAATACAAACATCACTATCTTTAGTCAGTTACAATATGAACTTGATTTTAGACAAGGTCAAGTCCAGAATGCGCTTATACATAGCATTTAGTCAAGGTGAAAAAACTAACAAACCATACAGATTAAATAAACATAATTATAAGCATAGTTAACGAGTATGCTATTCAATCCCCTTTAAGTATGAATTACGATAAGCATTGTTGATAAGCGCGCTATTTTGGATCTTTTTTAGTTTTGCTAATGATGTTCAAGAAACTATTGCATTGGTCATGTACTTTATTTAAAACTTTCTTCCCCGATTCATCTACAATCCATACTAATAATTAGAAGAAGAAAAAAAATCATAGCTTCCCAAAGATTGGTAAAAATGAATTGTAATATAAGATACAAAAGCGAATTTAATCGAAGGAAACCTGTGACATACAATAACTGAATGGCTTGTTAAATTCAGAGGAATTTTAGCTTGCTCTTGCGAAGTTACTTAAAATCGTAATGCGTACATTGGGTGCACAATGAGATATAATTCCCAAACAGCAATTGAAATGACATGTAAGTAATCACTAATTAATATCCGTATGTAAAAATGACTACTAATGTGTAAGTAACTAGTGTATGTGAAAATGATTTCTGATCATGTAAATGATCACGAATTAAATTATCACTTATTATTATTGTTATCGTGTGCAGTGAGTGTTCAGCCATTTAACAACGTCATCATCAGTAAGGTGCAGAGCCTGCAGTCCACCGGGAAACTTTGTGAGTGGACTGTTGTTCACAATGCGTGACATGGTCTGAAGAGCTCCACAGGAACAGGAAGAGTTAGTGGAATGGCCCCATCGGACAAGGCTGACTGCACAACAACCCTGTCCTGTCCGAAAGCGTTCAGTGTGGTCCACGGATGACATAGAAGGTTGTAGCCAGGATGGAAGACAGATGGCTCAGCTACGAGGAAGCGGTTTACAACATCTGTTGAAGACCACTCGACACTCCATGCCTAAATAGCTGTCACATCCTCCGGCAATGGACCTAACCAGTAGGCGTCTCGAAGTCAAGCGGACTGCTGGATGTGAGGTGATGTCCATGTACAGTGGAAGTTTTTCACTGGCATAGACCTTAACCAACACTTTTGTGGTTGCTTCCTGACGACGCAGCTGTGGAGGAGGAATGTTGCTGAGTTCCGGCAGCCATGGTAATGAAGTAGGACACAGTGTTCCAGAGATTATGCGCATTGTTGTGTTAAGGTGGACATCGATTAACTTAGTTTGGGATGATCGAGCCCAGACAGGAGCACAATACTCGGCTGTCCAATAACAGAGGGCCAGTGCTGATGTCTTAAATGTCTGAGCACTAGCGCCCCAGGTTGAGCCAGCCAGTTTGCAGAGTAGGTTGTTTCGAGTGCTAAGTTTTGCTGCAGTTTTCTTCAGGTGGTTGTAGAATGTCAGTGATCTGTCCAGAGTCACTCCAAGGTATGTTGGTGTCGGGTCGTGTTTTATTTGCTCCCCACTGAGGAGGATGCAAAGCTCACGGTCCGCATTTGTATTGTTAAGGTGGAAGACGCTGGAGACTGTCTTTGTTGCGCTTGGCAGTAGGCGCCATTTCTTGAAGAAGTCCGTCATATCCTCCAGGTCCTTGTTTAGTACCCCTCAAGCTCAGCAAATGAGCGACTTTGGGTCCGGAGAGTAAAGTCATCTGCATACATGAACTTGCGCGACTGTGTTACAGGTAAGTGATGAATATAGACATTGAACAAACTTGGCGAATGAACAGACCCTTGTGGGAGTCCATTAGTTTGACGCCTCCACGAGCTGCGGATCTATCTCTGATGTGCACTCTGAAGCGCCTATTGCGAAGGAATAGTTCAGTGATCCCAACTATCCAGCGCGGCAATACTCTGGATATTTTCAACAACAGTCCTGCATGCCAGACCGTGGCATATGCCGCTGTTAGATCCAGAAAAACAACTCCAGTTTTAAGGTTCCTCGAAACCCGATTTCAACAAATGTAGTCTGGGCAAGGACTTGATCACATGTGCTGCAGCCGAAAACTGTCTGCTCAACAGTTATGAAATTCTCAAAGTCAGGACCAAATTCTTTGGAGAATCAGGCGTTCCAGTACCTTAAAACAGACTGAAAGCAAGTAGATCGGCCGATAACGCGCCGCATTGTTAGGATCTTTGCCAGGCTTTGGGATCGCAATAGTTTTTGCCTGGCGTCACAAAGTCGGCCTGCACTTTTCCCTAACAACCCGGGTGTAAAAAGCAGCAATCCATTCCTTTGCCTTCGGGCCAAGATGCTTCAGGAACTCAGTCAGGATGTTATCATTTTCTGCTGCTGCTTTGCCTGATTTGATGCTGCATAGCACAGTTTCAAGTTCTGTTGTTGTAAATGCCTCTGGAGTATTTTGATCTAGTTCATCTGACTTCGGACGGCAGTATTGTCGCCACTTATCTCGTACTTTACGTCGGTGCTGTTTCTCCAGGGGTGCTTTTGCCACTTGTAATAAGTGGCTAGCTACAGTATTTGGTTTGACAACAGGATGAGCTTGAACTGGTGGTTGCTAAGCGGTGCCAAGTCTTCGAATCAAACTTCAGTATTTTCTGCTAGAATGCGTAAAGTTGAGTGATCCTGTAGTTTCCTCACAGCGAGTGCCCTGACAGTGTCCAGGGAATCGATCAGGTGATCTGCTATGTCTGGGTCTCCAGATGCTTCATATTCCTTGAAAAGAGCCTGACATTCTTCATCCAAAAGGGTGTATAGGCTGGACGACGGCCGAATTTAGAGTCAGGTGTTCATGAAATAAGGTCAAATCCTCCAATGGTGTATCGTCCTGCTACCTGGTCTCTTACGTGAGTCTTCTGCAGACAAATTATGTTAACACTATGACGGTGGACTATAGTGCTGATGATGAGTCATCATTATAAACATATGTATGTGCAAATGATCACTAATTTATATATGCATACATAAATGATCAAATAGTATTTGTAAACAATCACTAATTAATATATATATATATATATATATATATATATATATATATATATATATATATAAATGATCAGACAGAATGTGTAAATGATCACAAATTATTAGATGCGTGGCAAATGATCACTAATTGATATATGAAGATGTAAATAATCAATAATTAATACATTGTAACACTATTAATATATGCATGTTTAAATGATAAAATGATTACAAATTAATATATGCATATATAATGATATAACTGATTGATATATGTATGTGTAAATGATCATTATTAATCTACTTATGTGTAAATAATTACTAAGATATGTATTTGCAAGGATCATACTATTATCGTCGTATCAGTCCATGTTTAAAAAGATATATGTGCATAAGAAATGCATAATTTTGGATGTATACCAAGGAACCAAAGACGTTAGTACGATGCATCAGCCAAATTTGTCACAGTATAGGAAACTGATTGTCTACACTTTAAAAATCGTATTTAAAAACAATCGTAGGAAAACTCAGCTCCATCCGATAAATTAATGTATGTGGCTAGTTAACAAAGCTGTTACCTCCTCAAGATTTGTATGGGAACAAAACATATTTCTTCACAGAATATTTTGAACATAGCGCAAAGACATGACTAAACTGGCTTTGGGTCTTCTTATGTTGGTGTCTAAGATTGAAACCTATACCCTGCCAACTGAGCTGAGAAAAATACAAAGTGGTAAATGAATGAATACACTGGATGCCATTTGTCGATTCCCGAGCACAACAATTAGTTATTATTAACTGAGATGTTTGGAGCCAAATGCGACATGATGTTCTAGTTTTATCCTGATGAACATATTGTTCTTTTCAAGGTTCGTTCCAGAAGAAGACAAACACGACTTGAACGATATTGAATTCATCACCAGCACTTTTTTACTTGTACTGATGACTGCGTGTCAAGTGAACATAATATCTTGAGACGCTAGTTTTTCTAATTAATTTGAAGTGTTTACTACTAATTATGAGGAATCTTTATAACGAAATTTGATGAATCAACATAGGTCAGTTTGTTACGAAAGTTAACTTTGTAGTGAAATTTGATGGATCAACACGGGTCAGTGTGTTACGAAAGTTAACCTTGTAGTGAAATTTGATGGATCAACATAGGTCAGTTTGTTACGAAAGTTAACTTTGTAGTGAAATTTGATGGATCAACACGGGTCAGTGTGTTATGAAAGTTAACTTTGTAGTGATGCTGCGAAACTATCTTTGATGTTCGGTTTTATATTTTGTAGAACAAAATTCCAAAACTCTGATGTATAGTATATTTATGGATTAACGGTTAAAAAGCATTATTTATAATAAGTTTAGATGCTTCAAACACGTTTTGAAATGTAATATATTTACTGGTTTAGTGCGTAAGGTGATGTATAACAATCGTTTGTAGATTAGATGTTTCTTAATTTGTTTTCACAAATATAGAGATGCATTGACGTATACAAACAAGTTATTACAAGGTTTGTAATATGGTTTGGATATCAGAAAATAAGGTTGTGTTTTATATTTTCCATTAACTTAAGAGATTAGCAACGTACAAATGCTAATACCACATAATATTAATTTTTACTTTGCCTTCTCTCTCTCTCTCTCTCTCTCTCTCTCTCTCTCTCTCTCTCTCTCTCTCTCTCTCTCTACATAGTTATTTACTTACTAATTCTAAGGTTTTAATACTGTACAAATTACATAGACGCTGTTACATAGAGAAGAGCCTGAAGAGCCTTTCGTTTTAGTAAATGGTAAATACAGGCATCACAACCTTGCCACAGTAATATGTCTAGGGTAATAACAAAATGTACTATTAGTGGTAGTATTTGTACTATCACTTCTACTGCTATTACTTGTGCTAATAATGACAATCAAGAATAAACAAGGTTGCATCAATGTTTTGATACGTTGAAGGTGTAAAATGAAATTTGAATCACGGGAAGATTTAAAAAGCATCCTCATAAGATCATGATGTGCTTGTTTGTAATAATGAATAAAGACTTAAGCAATTGTTTGTAGTAATGAATAAAAAATAAAGCAAACGTGCAAAATGATTCTGTACAATAGTGACTTTTTTATCATACACTTTGCTTGATATTGACTGCTTACATGAATCAGTCAAGACGCGACAAAACATATGGGTCATTTAGATGGACAGTACATTGAGATCTTATGATTATATCCGCTCATAAAGCCTTTATGGGGGCCAGGATGCCTTTAAATTAACTCATACGGTTCTGTATTGGCATGAAGTCTCATGATTGATAGACCACGTTTTAAATTCCAGACCAGTCACTACAAGATTCATTTAATAGAAATAGTATCTACATATTACCGATTGATCTCTTTACATCAGCTACATCATTTAACTTTTATCTTCTAGTGTTTGATGTTTGCATTGATTTAGAAGGGTTTATCGTTCTAGAGCTATTTATGTACAAGTCTCTATCGCTATTTCGTTTCGAACATGATTTTTATCGCACCCTTTAGCCATTATTGTCCTGACATGCCCTTAAATTCTACTGCCACTAAAAATACAGCTGCGAAGCATTGCAACTGCCACCAAAACCATGTCCTTTGACGATTACACATGCAGCGGACTTAAAATAAAAAATCTAATAGCTTAAGGATATGCGAATGTATTGGTATATAGAGTTTTTAATGAGCTGCAAGAGTTATTTCCTGCAACTGCTAAAGCGAGAAAACGTAGATTCTGCCCACAATGACTCTATAACTTGAGTTATACATGACTGGCCTTCTGTCAAAGCCTGCAGTGCATGAAATGTATGTTTTATTATCTTTTATAAACCATTTTAGCTTTCTTTAGGATGAATAACAGCTGAGACTTTCTCCAGGATGTGATTTAGCAAATGCAAAAACTTAAGCTTAAAACAGCCTTAGAGAAAATGATTATTTTTGTAATGATCAAGTTATATACATAATCGGTTTGTCTAGAATTCTCTGATATTTGTTTTCCTTTTTATATTTAAGTTAGGTAAACTAATTCTTGGGAAACATGTTGCTGCTTTTTTGCTTACTATGTATGTTCAAATAGTGTAGATTTTCTCTCATGTTTTCTTCAAGGAAGTTGATCTGGTTCAGCTACTGTCTTGTGTAAATACTGTGCTACATTGTCTTTTCTTAAAGTCATTATTTTATAATAACAGTTAAGAATAAATTGTGCTGTTTAAAAACAACGCTCTGATCAGATAAGCTTAAACGTAGTGATGTAGAAATGACATGCAGCAAAAATCATGTAATTATCAGCGTAGGATATAAATAAAGATATGCTCAGTCATATAAGCGTGAATTTAAGTGAATGCATTTGAAATTACAAAGTATCAGCGAATAATAGAATATTGTAAATATGCTTGTAAACAGTGTTGGTCATATCAACAGAAAAAAATATCATTTACGTTTAGACTACTACAGATTATGTACGCGAACTTTGTAAGCATCAAATAAATACTTCATATGGTCGAATTGGGACAGTTTAACACAATAAATAGACTGATGAACGTAATAAGTGTCATGGAAATAATCATGGTAAGTATATTTATCAATGTGTAGTGCCACTGTGGATTTGTTAAGAACCTATACTTTTGGAACAAAGATTAGATATAAATAATGACCTCTTCATCTGGATTTCGGGTGTGTATTTTAAATTAGTAATATTTGTTTATCAACCTTTTATGTGTAGATTGTACAAGAAACTGCTATCGCGATCAATTTTATAATCACCTACTATATTTATCCGTTAGTCTGGAATAAATACTGACCAACAGGTGTCCATATATACCTGAGATTCATTTCGTATTCAGTTGCCAATAGTATAGGACTGGCAGGATATAGGACACACGCTAAAAAATTGGCTAAATTCAGTCTCTGAAAAACGAAGAGCAAGCATCGTTGTTCTCCATTGCCACATATACTAAAACTGCAGGTTCATTTCTTCTTCAAGATTTCAATAAAAATACAAATACGTAATGAAATATACAGCACTGAGCGCCAATCCTGCATAATTGTGTTATCATTTACAATGAGTGGTCTAGTGATGCCTTTCTTGTATGATTACTATTGCATGCTAAGTAATTTACGATTGGCAACACCCACAGTGAAGATGTCATTCCAATCTCCACCCCAAACCACGACCAATTATTCTCTACTACTACGTTCTCATTCTCAAGAGAATAATTGGCTCAGTGATGTTCTCTTGTTACCCTATAAGAGCATATTTCTACATTCACAATTGACAGAAAGGCCTCTGCCGCGCTGAGAGACCCTATTATACACTGCTCGACACTTACACAAATTATTATGGCAGAATCTTAGCAAGCAATACACCACATGTGATTAAGTAGTCCTTGGTTAACTCAGACGAACCTTACTGCACAATTGCCGTCACCAAGTCTTAAAAATTTGCATGGTGGTTCAGTTTTGACATTTGGTAATTTAAATAGCAACACACTGCACGAAGCTATTGAACCTGTATCAAGTGCAGTTTATTAAGATTATTAACTATTCATTTTATTTCGCCGCTCATTTAATCAATGGAAAAACTAAAAGTAGACACAACTTAGATATTGACTGCTTAGCTGGTACTGCTTGAGAAGTGAAATATACACTTATTCATAAAAATAAAGAGTATCAAAGACTAAGTAGAAATTGGATTAAACAACAATATTAAATATCTATAAATGTGTGATTTGTCATGGGAAAACGTTCAAAAATGTTCCAGAGGAAAATGATAAAGTTTTCGAGTATATGAGTGCCAACATGCTTATATTTAGATAATCCCTTCAGGAAAAGAAAAAAATATGATGAGTCGAGAAATTGAAAAGCTGTTAAATCGAAAAAGACACTATTTGTTTTGCATTAAATTTTGCCGCTATGGAATAACAATGTACTGAACCTATGGCTGCTTGAAGTAAAGCGAGCGTTGATTAATTTTAACAGATGACAGAGCCAAGTAAAAATCTTTATTCAATGTCGGTGATTTGTCAAAACCAAATTAAGATAATAGCTCTAGATTTTCATAGTAATTATATGTTTTCTTGCATATATTACTTGGTGTAGAGTAAAATCTTTCTTGGATCATTAGTTGGCTCCTTAGTTCATTTGGTTACTTGAACGTTTTAGTAACCTCCTGAACAGTGTCTGGATCGAATTACAAATTCGTTTGGTTTGTTGCTTATTGCTTAATTACTATTCTTAAAGTTTTGTATATTTCATCGAATTACTGTTTTAATGTATTACCTAATATTTTTGCAGTCATGCGTGTAGGATGAGGTTTGGAAGATCATGATTGTGTATGTTTGTAATTGTGTTCACAGTCATACTTGTAGAGTCTTGGAAGTTCATTTTTTGTCCGCTTGTAATTGTGCTTATAGCCATACGTGTAGAGATAGGCTTAGAAGATCATTATTCTATTTGTTTGTAAGTGTGTTCCGGGCTTACCTGAAATAAGTGTCTTTAATTTTATTCTTGCTCCAATTTATTATTTTGCCAGACTCTTTCTTCTTTTCGGTCGTTTAGACTGTTGTTCAAATACTTCTGAATGCCTATATCTTCCAAGAATATTATTAATAAAAACAGACTGAACTACAACTTTTTTTTCTATATGTACTTTTATCAATAGCATTTGTTTTCTTTCTAGATAATGTGTCTATTTTGTTCATACCTAATGGAGATCATATCCACTATTCATTCGTAAGTTCATTTTAAGCGCTTTTGCGAGCACCATTATTTATGCAATCTCTTCGCATGTACTTGGCCCTGTTAGGTCCAGACAACATGTGTAGGACAAATAGCATTTCGAATGTTTTTGGGATAACATTCACATTTGCTTTGACAGATACTTGAACGATAAATATCTCTTACAAAATATGGATTCAGTAGTCGAAACATTCGTATTTAATGGATTTGAAATATTGATTCATTTTAAAACGATTCATTTAAAACTAAGTCGTGAGGTATTGTATTTACACATGATATCTCTTGTCATCTGCATACGATACAGCCACTTTGTTCATTTTAACTGTGTGCACGTCGTGATTCTAGATATGTTTGGTGAGTTGAATCTTTTTTGTTATTCATACTAATCAGAACAAAATTCTCATCCATAATTCTTCTCTTTGCAATTGATAGATCCTTTTGAAACCAGCTGTATTTCTTTCGGACTGAACATTTGCAGAATTATTATATTTCCCAGATTCTCTGTTTGTTCATCACTTTAAAGACATCCCTCTCAAAATTGTTTCTCATTTATTCCCCAGGTATTAAGTTCTACAAAGGACAGCTGACAAGGATGTTGATTAAAATCATGATTCTGCATACGTCGCCCAATTTCTCCTCCATCTCCGTTTAGCTCTAATGAATATTTTTCTTCGACAACTTGTTTTTGTATATCGCTTGCATCTTTCTAATGGTCCAACGTGTACTCCATAAAGTAAACATGCAATTCTATTTGTATATCGCTTGCATCTTTCTAATGGTCCAACGTGTACTCCATAAAGTAAACGTGCAATTCTATTTGTATATCGCTTGCATCTTTCTAATGGTCCAACGTGTACTCCATAAAGTAAACATACAATTCTATTTGTATATCGCTTGCATCTTTCTAATGGTCCAACGTGTACTCCATAAAGTAAACGTGCAATTCTATTTGTATATCGCTTGCATCTTTCTAATGGTCCAACGTGTACTCCATAAAGTAAACGTGCAATTCTATATGTAGTCCAACATAAACCTCTGTAATTTACCTAGTGTCTCTATTATAGTTGTCAAATAATGGATGAGGCATGTTGTTTG
The DNA here is from genome assembly GCA_016617855.1 of Megalonaias nervosa. Taxonomy (NCBI): domain Eukaryota; kingdom Metazoa; phylum Mollusca; class Bivalvia; order Unionida; family Unionidae; genus Megalonaias; species Megalonaias nervosa. Next base: position 3,461 of record JAECUM010074499.1, on the reverse strand, counting down.
GCAGGAACGTCAGATATTTCGATCAAGTTTTCTTCTACGCATTGAATTTCTTGTTCATTTCCCATCTGACATCTTGTACTGGTAAGTGTGGATTAAAGTGCACAAGTTAGCACAATTTCAGGTCATGGTGAATTGGTTTGGTTTTATCTCATCTATCTCTCCATTATTTATTTTATCTTGCTGTCTTCGTCCGAGTAGAATTACATACATGTTACGTGTCATTCTAATGCTGCCATCCTCGAATTCCACATATTATTGTTACCAGTTTTTACCTTATATCTGATATTTCCATATTCTTGTCATGAGCTAAGTTACGAGCTCTGTAGTAGAGTGACGTAGCTAGTTCGTAGCTTCTAATGCATTTCTTTCCAAATTCATCAACAAAGCATCCTTTCACGTAGTAGTTGTGATGCTTCACCAGTAGGTAACGTTCCAAATAATTTCAAGCTATTCATTCGGATATAGGCCTTTTCTCATGTATTAAGATTTCCCCTGTTCAAAGGAAGAACGAGAGTTTGTTCTGCATAAGTGTTATAACGATATTTACATTTTTATCACGGTCTTTTCTATCTGGCTTCTTGTTAAAGGTCTACTAGAGTGTAATACACACTATATATCAGAATGTTCATTTTTTACTAAATAAGTCTGAAATGTGCATTAAATATGCATATTTTAACTCACAGAGAAGAAAATGAAGATAATGTGTGCATTTATCGATGTTTTACGGAAAAAAATATTTGTATACTTCCGGTGATAATAAGATTTCCGGAAGTGACGTACTGTCTGGAAGTCCATTAAGTTTAGCGTATGTGGTAATGATGGCTGAATCTAGTGATGATTCTAGCGAATTAACGGCAAATTTGTCATGCTCATTTTCATTGTGTGAGGAAGGTGAACTCTAGAAGATGGCGAAAGTAATAACTCTTAAGAAGATTCTGCTCGCTGAGGTTAGACAGTACCAATTTAAGCCCGAACAAGACGAGAACGTGGACAAGGACCCTAAAGAGAACATAGGGCATAATGAGGTTGAGCAGCGCTTGGGCTAGTCATTCTGGTAATTACTATTATCATTATGAAAATTATTATTATTCTTTCGTCAATGTTATTTCAATTTCATAATGAAAAGAGAAGGGCACGAATTTAGGTGAAACTTTGACGTCTTCAGAGCAGATTTTCATGTGGGCGTGGTTGATCAGTAACTAGGGGTGTTAAAAGTTAAACGCTTAAGACAGCAATATGGAATTGCAAGGAAATCCTGTCAGACTACATAAACACTTGTAGGCAAAATATTATTACAGTTGTTATGGTGCCATTATCAGGGTCAATTTTGGGACAAGTGATTGCTTTATACACATGTAAAAATTATGCTTACAATTCCTTTTCATAAAATCACTCCTTTATTGACAAAATGTATCAGTACTATCACTTTACTTGAGTGTGGAATTTTTACCCAAACCTATTATTTTGATAATAGATCCTGCTAAAATCATTGGTTCATTATCTTGGAAATTCTCATGAACAATTCTTTTCATTTCTTGAACAGATTCTATACTATGACATTAAAAACATATTGCTGTCTGTTCATGTTCACTTTTGATTCATTTAACTTCCTAACACTGGTTGTAGTAGAATCTAATTTTATGCTAGAGGCCTTGACTCTGAAAACATGAAATAAGTAACAGAAAACCGAGATACATGAAATAACATAACTTATTCAAGTTTAAAAATTTGCTGTATATTCTATTTTCAGTCATAATAGCTACATTGCTACATAGAGGTGGCAATAAATGTCTATCAGCTGACTCCGGCATCATGATCACTTCCTCCAGTACTGCCATCAATTATTCAACATAGTCTGAAATTTTTTTTTTTACCCCAGTAGTTCAAGAAACTGAAAAATGTCATCCACTGCCTATATTCACACTGACAATTTACCAAAGAGAATTAATGGAATTGGAAGCAAGACTTAAATAGTATTCCTTTTAACATGCATATAAATCATAGTTTAATGAATGATTGAATAACAATAATTTTTGTTACGATGTATGATTTTGAATATATGCTACAAAAAAGACTTTGTGTTAGCTTTGTTTTGATTAAAATCTTTAAAGTTTGAGTTGCTTTGCTTTAGTTTGTTTCTCCCTTCTGTGTGAGTATGTACGGGGGCGGGGAGGAGGGGCCAGTAATATTAAGGGGGGCTGTATTCCTAGTGATATGTTCACTGTCCAACTTTAATAAAACTTTAAACATACAACTGTTATATTAGTATATGTGCTTGTATACGAGTTTTATCAAATGGTATCATTCAGGGTAGTAAAAGTTGCAATATCTACATACCCTTGGCTACATGTCACACATCATAATAGTGTGTGGCTCTCATATTCTCTCTGATCCATTTCTGTATCTGAACATGCCTATCTGTAATAATAGTGTCCACCTTCATACTGTGATTCTGCAGTTTTTATGGCTCTAGAAAGTCCTTCTATCTCCATGTTGTAACTACTCTTCACTTCATTGTTCTGAAAAAAAGAGAAAAACAAATGTGTTGGGAAAATTAACATTACTGCTATTGCTAAATGTGACGTCACCTGTACATAGCTTAAATGTGTTTACCAACATTTTAAAAATGGACTTATGCATAAGTAACATTGACCAAGTGAGCTTATTTTCTTGCATGAGTGTCATGTATGAATGCTGACAAGTGCATGAAAGTTTCCAGTGCCTTTGCTCCTTCTCTTTACTTGCTGGACATTTACTTCACAACCTGTGTAGTAGGTGAAATTTTATATGTGTATACTGTTCATCATGGTTTTCACACCGATGAGGATTTCTCATGAATATGTGTATCAGTTAAAGTGTATCATTGTTAAATAATAACAAGTTCACAAATGCTTGGTCAGTCGAGTCAAACGCTAACATAATCATACTGAGCTTAGTTAATACAATGTTATATGTTTGGTTTGCTTGTTTGTTTTTTCTTAAGTATCCTATCAGTCTGACATTGAACAGCAATACTGCAAGATAGTGTATCTAGTCCCTGTACTAAGAATATGAAATTGTGTTTCATGCCTTTGCAGTAGATATGGAAGTCACACATGAAGTCTTTTGCGTGTCTGAACAATAGTTGACAAATGCACCAAACCTTTTTGCTTACTTTTACAACTAAGGGTTGATCATAAAGTTTCATATATTACCAACACATTGTAGTTTTACCGCAATAAAAACATAACATGACTTAATTATTGACTCATATGCTGATATAATTTGTGAGGCCTTAGGAATCCACATGAACTATGAAGCTATACAAAACATGTAAACAGGGAATGAATGGAAAGTTCACTGTGACATCAAAATGCGTCACAGGATATGTCACACCACCTACTGTCTTCTCTTCTCTCTAGTGCATTATCTTCTGGGTGCTGGTTCTCAAAATTTTCATTCAGTACCTAATATATATATAT